>OVAY01001541.1:0-13743 GCA_900406395.1 Kernera saxatilis | reverse complement strand
CCCCCCCCCCCCCCTCCCCAATAAACATGTAAATACGTTATCCATACAAAATGATATTAAAAACAAAAACAAACAAATCTTATTAGGATACATCAACTATATTTCTTTATAGAATCATAACGTACGATATAAACTTATACACACATAGTTTCTTGTAGCCAATACAAGAAATAGTTCAACACTCGGAATAAAAACCCAACTTTCCAAAAAAATTACTTTGATGTTTGGTGTATATGGTATGATCTATGTAAGTAGATGAACAAAAAAAAACAAAAAAAAAATATTTCTTTTCTGTGAAGCATCTATAAAAGAAACATTTTTTTTTCCTTCTGAAGGGCTACTCATATAGATGTCGAAGTTCCTTGGATCTAAACGTCAAATCAAAATGCATTAGAGCCATTTCTTCTCTAAAATCCTATAAATACATGTTCTTCTCACTTTATGCTTCATTAAATCAAACTCAAACATATATCCCCCAAAGGAGAGCTAAAGCAAGCCCAAGCTTGTCTCTCCCCTCACCAACACACACAATCTCTCTCATCAAACTCAAAAACATTCTTTCACACTTATTCTTTATTTCTTCTTCTGAACTCGTAACCAAGAAAGCAAGATCGATGGCTCGATTTACGTCAGACCCGCTTATCGTTGGGAGAGTGATCGGAGACGTCGTGGACAATTGTTTGCAGGCTGTGAAAATGACAGTGACCTATAACTCCGACAAGCAAGTCTACAATGGCCATGAACTTTTCCCTTCTGTAGTCACAAACAAACCTAAGGTTGAAGTTCATGGGGGTGACATGAGATCATTCTTCACTTTGGTATGGATATATTGTTTCATCGTATATGAATGAATTAAATTAGAAATGAATTCTTTAAATTGGTCGTCCAATCCAGAGGAAAAGAATCTTATTGTATATCTTGAGATCCTATTTACTATAAGTATAAATAATGGAAAAATCAGTTCACGGTAAGGTGAAAATAGCTTAGATAAACCTGTTTTACTCTCTAGTATTTGTAAAGAGACTTATTTGAATCTTTATATGTGTTATGTGTTTGTTTTTGTATATATATAAGATGTGTCACGTGTAGATTATATATATTAATGATTATTGAATATTTCAAACAGGTCATGACTGATCCTGATGTTCCTGGACCTAGTGATCCTTATCTGAGGGAGCACTTGCACTGGTAAAAAGTTGTTCCTTTCAATTTCTGTTAAGGATTTTATGCACAAATATATAACAATTCTTGCAATGATCAAATCTCAGGATCGTTACCGATATCCCGGGGACAACCGATGTGACATTTGGTAAGTCATATATACTCTTTTGCTATATAAATCAACATGACATATAATTATACACTCTTAATTACCTTCATATATGATCCGGATGTGTAGTTTAATAGTTTGTATTAGTGTTACTGTCGTGCCATAACTCACGTTCAAACCCAAAAATCATGCATGTGGGAGTTATAAACGACAGCAAAATCATGCATCCGGATGTGTAGCTTTATGTCAATTTATTTTAATTAAAAAAAAATAAAAAATAACATAATATATAACTATGTATGCACTCTTAATTAGTTTCATATGATTTGGATTTGTAATGTATTAGTTTGTATTAGTGTTACCGTCGTGTTATGATCTACTTTAAACTTAGAAACTTTACATGTGTGAGTTATAGACAACAAAAAAAAAAGTAGTTTCATATATATACACATGTCAACTGATTTTAATATGAAAATATATACAAAACAGGAAAGGAAATAGTAGGGTACGAGATGCCTCGGCCAAACATAGGGATCCACCGATTTGTGTATTTGCTGTTCAAGCAGAACCGTAGAGGAAGTGTGGTTTCTGTGCCATCTTACAGAGACCAATTCAACACTCGAATGTTTGCTCATGAGAACGATCTTGGCCTCCCCGTCGCAGCGGTTTTCTTCAACTGCCAGCGTGAGACCGCCGCTAGACGCCGTTAACTGACTTCCGCCACCGTCGTCGTCGTAACTAGCTTTCTCCGTGCCCGGCCGGACAATATCTGTTGTTTCCGGGAAGCAGCTTTCTGTTATCATATTTATATATGTGTGTGTATTGTTATGAAATGTTTGTGATTTGAATAAACTTGGCTTTTCTTGTTATATATATATATAGTCTATTTAATTTCATATTGATGGATGTTTTTTGGTATTTAGAATGTCAAATAAAACTGATATTTCTTATTATAGCCCTACTCAGTTTGATAATATATAGTTGTAGTGGTTGGCTTTTCTAAAATAATAAATGAATTAAAGGGATATATTAGGTGTTTTGGAGGTTCATTAATTTCATGTGTGAAATGCTCTATAATATCAGTTTCCATGGAACATAAAGAGTACGTAGTATGTTCTTCTTGTATGTTCTCCCGAATTTAGAGATACAATACTAGGACTTCTCAAAGCGCTCGAGTATGAGGAACAAGAAGACGAGTCCAAGACATAAGAAATCAAGAGTGAGGAATCATCTAAGAAAATATGAGGTAATCAAAGATTCATCAAGTTCTTTTAGTCTTAAGAAGAAGGCTAGATCCAGATCATTCCAAGTGTTGGAGGTAATGTCTTACAAAAGATTATTAAAAAGAAAACTTAAGTGCGGCTGGAACGTTAAAACTCTTAAAATTAATTACATGTTTATGTCAAAATCACTCCTTAAATTGAATCTACGTGAAACAAAAACTCTATGGATTCATAATAAAATGACCAAATGACTGTGGAAGAAACATCAATGTGCTCTTGAGGATAGTAGCAGCCTTGGAACATGTCCAAGTGGTTGTATCATATAAGAATCAAGCCATACTTTCTCTTAATGTATTTTCTTAAAACAGTTACTTAATGAGGAGGTGACAACTTAAATCAATTGTAGAAGGAGAATTCACAGAATCTCAAACCTGAAAAGGGAGAAAGAAATCTAGATCGAGATCCGAGTTCAAGAACGAATGCGCATTACAAAAAAAAACGATGCTATGGTATGGATGGAAAGAAACAAAGGGAAGGTTCAGGGAAAGAATAAAGAAGACACTCAGGATGTGCTTGTTCTCCCCTGTACCAGAGGCCAACTTGATGTTAAAATGTGATCGGACCAGAATATATAGTGGATCATGCATGCATGGACACAAGATGTTTATTTCACATGACTCGAATAGAATGGGTTATAGAGCTAAAAGAATTGAATGCATGTTAAAGTTAATTAGGATGGGAAATGACACATTCCCTGAAGTTAATGTCAGGTTTTACGACAGAAATGTCAAGAAACTTGTCTCTCTCTAGGTACACTAGAAGCCAAAGGCTGATAATTCAACGGAGAAGTAGGAGCCTTAAAGGGTTTCTCAAGCATCAACTCAAATTGCAGAAGCTCGTGTGTCTGAACACAAGGCGTCAGAACAAGACGAACACACACATTTGTAGCATAGCAGACCTGGTCATATGAGTTTAAAAAAGTGCCCGAGATTTCAATCAAGAAGAGATGTCTTGACAATAACATTTATAAACAAAAAAGGCTAAAGCTAAATTTACCGGAAGAAATAGGCTAACCGTGTGGTTTGGTCTCGTTTCGAATCCAAGTTTCATACTTGGTTGAATTCTTGATACTTCTATATTGTAGAGAGAGGGAAGCTTTATTGTGTATTTGCTTATGGTAAGTGATGACCAGGACGAACAGACACGGCCTATTCGCAAACCTTTGTACATTTTAGGATATGTAAGGGCCAAATAGTTACTTTGAACCACAATTCTCACTTGTTTGTGAGATGCTGATCTAGCTAGTTCGTGAGTTAGACCAAATGTTCACCATTTCATGTCTTGATTTAGGTTCAAACCTATCTCTGTGAGAGCAAAGATCACCCAGTGTTTTGCTGAACCTGTAAACATCAAAACCGCGACGAACCGAAGAAGAACAGAATCGACCCGTTTCGCAGCTACGTTGATTAAGACGATTGTTCCCTAATACCATATGCTTCTATATGACGATCATTAAGCGGAACAATCAATAATGGATGTAAAAATGATCGAAAGCTACACACTTTTGAGGCAAATTTTATAACCAAATGAGAAGAAATCAAATAAGCTTAAATTGATGATGATAAATTTACATTGTTCTTACTCTTTCTCATGTGGGTTTCATTTTCATAGTCAAACCAAACCACACACACAAACTCTCAGATCAGATCTTCTCAAGCTTCTCCGCTTTAACGATCGGATTCGCCTTAGCGATCTTCTCCTTCCCGATCCTCTTGAAATCGAAGGAGCATTCATGCTGCTCCGCGTACCTGTGCGTCCCGCAGAAGACGAACCCACACCTGCATCTGAACCCCGTGATCCCCACGCGCCGCCGGCAAGTCAAGCACCGTTTCGGATCTTGCGGCGGCGCCTCCTCCTCCTCCGGCTCTGCCGCTGCTCGTTTCTCCGGGTTCGTTTCGCCGATTTCTTTCGGATCTGGTGTCAGATCGGCTGGAGGAGGTGGCGGTGGTGATACGGAGGAGGACGCAGAAGCACAACCGGGAGAAACGGCGGAAGCTGCGGCGGCTAGGGTTTGGTTAAGGGCGTGTTTGGCTGAGGAGGAGTTTTGCTGTTGGTGCTGGAGATCTCGAAAACATTTCGAGCAAAGATTTTGCGTTGCGGTGCTTCCGAAGAAACCGCAGTTGTTAGCGCATAACCGTGGCTCCTGAAGTCTGTGTTCTTCCGCCATGATTTTCCGTAACCGTGACCCTTCGAAATGATCAAAACTCCGGCGGAAACAAAAAATCCTAGAAAATGAACGATCGTAAATCAAATTCATCGCGATCGATGATGAAAAGTAAGATTTCGAAACCCAAATAGACAGATCTGTGATGTAATTTCATGAAAACCATAGCAAAAATCTCATAGATCGGGAGAGACAAATCATTACCTGGGAAAAAACGATTTAATAGATCTATCCGATTCGGTGAGATTCGAGAAGAAAAACGCAGAGAAGAGAGAATTAAGATGGATCGATGAGATTCCCGAAGTTGGAGTATATAAACGCAGAGAGATGAAATCAACGGGATAGGAAAGAAAGGAATCGTGAGATGAGAAAGGAAAGACGGAGAAGAAGATGAAGAAGAAGAAGAAGAAGAAGAAAAATAAAGAAATATGAGAGATGGAAAAACTAACGACGAAGCAATCAAAAAATTAAATTACTTATTTATTATTTTCTCCCCGTAAAATGGAAAATTTATGAAAAATGCTGTATTTGGCTTTTTGAACAAATTGATGCGAGGCTGTCATTGAAGATTCCAGAAACACTTTAGACTAATAATAATTTATGTACAACTTACATTAAAAAAAAAAAAAAAAAGTATTGGCCAATTTATTGAAAATTAAATGCCATTAATTGGTAAGATCATTTCCTTTAATCTTTGTTTTTGCATTTAAGCTCTTCTTCATCATTTACTTCAGACACAAGTGCATAAAAGTAAACCAGTGCGTTGCAGAAATAAAAACCAGATGTTAAACTTGAGGATCTGATCTAAATGGCTAGTGTAAGGTTTCATAGCTTTTAACCAAAAGATAGAAAGCAAAACCGATTCTCTTGGCATGGATGGGGTTGGATTCGGTTAAAGACTGAACCATAAATATTTGGTACACAAAACTAGAGGCTGACCGCAACAATGTAAGCATTCCAAGCATCGCACTGTTGAAAGTTTTTGACTTCTTCGTACTTGATATCACGTCCCGCACCAAACCCATCTGTTCTACGCATTTCAGAAGCGTCTGGCATTTCTCTGAGCCAAAAATGGACTGATTTGAACCCGGCTTCCTCCATACAGTCCTTTATCTCCGGCAATGACCACCTACACACGCATGAACAGAAGACTCAGGAATTACTTCTCAGGGACTTAATGTGAATCATAGATCCATGTTCAAGAGTGCAAGTAAAATTTATAGACATCAAGGAAAGCAGGAATATCGTCTTGACCAGCTGCTACTTATTCGCCAATCACCTATATTCGAGCACATTCTTGTGTGAGTTTTGATCTATAGTGGCTGCACTACTTCATATCTAACTCACCCAACCAACGAAATAACCAAAAAGCTAGGGGATGCAGGAACCTAACACGACAGACTGAAAACATCATCCTACGCATATCAAGTTATCTAAAAGGCTAAGAAAAGCCCCTACGAGAATATAAATTAGCTGTTTTTCGTTACTGTGAGATTTTCTTAAGGCTTGTGGGAGATGGTAGGTAATCACTGTCCCACTTTGGAGAAAGAATTGGATGTGGACGCAGGCTAAAGGCTACTTACAGTCTCCAGCTATATGAAAAAGCATGGCGAATCTTTCTGTTCTGCTTCTGAAGGTGATAGTGCAGACTGATCCTTGTCTTGCGACTTACAATGTCAAACTCAGCCTGCTCCCATGTATACTGCCAAATGATATGGACAAACGCTAGTTAGTACAATTATTCCTAGTAAGTGTTCATCTTTATGTCTCTGACACCTTTTTTTTTACCAAATGAAGTATGAGGATTAACTTTTTACCGTAAAACTCGGGAATTTCCGTTGAAGCTTCAACTGTCCCTCAGCAGAAGCACCTCCATATAAATCCATCACGAAAATACCACCTCTCTTGGACAAAGCATCACGTGCATTCTTGAAGTACGAAACCAACTCCGAGCGTTTGTGGAGACAACAGCAACTAAAATTGAAAGCACACACGATATCCCTCTTTGGTAATGAATCAGGTCCATCGTTCTCTAAGGATTCAACACTAGGATTAACCAGATCTTCATTATCACCATCATCCAAGCTGATATTTTGGATCAGCTCGTGGGATTTGGATTTCACTTGCTTAGCCTCAAGAGGGGTCAAAACATTTCCATGGAAAAGCGACATTCTTGAATGCCCGTCAGCACCAAGTTTACTGATGTTGTTATCCATGCACCATTCTAGTGCCTCAATGTCAAAATCTAGCCCTATAGCAGTCCGCCTTGTGTCAGTCTTCAGCCACTCCGCACTATGCAAACGATCAAATTATTAGCATTTAAAAATTTATTCGCTGGCTACAGAATTCAAGATCACCATTTAACCAGGCAAGAAACAAAAAGCTATATTTCATTTAGTGAAACAAAATATGTCTATCTTGTGACAGTGACACACGTATTTACCTTAAAAGAGCAGTGCCACAGAAATCTTCTTGAAAATGGAGGGGCTGCCTTCCACCCACATACATCAAAAAGAACTTCTGCAAGTAGCTTATGTCTCCTTTTGGTGACTGCAGCAAAACACATAATACAAGAGAGCGAAAGACAATAAATTTTTTAGTTCCATACACTCAGGGACGCCGGACGCATCACATTCCTGAGAAACATACAAATTTCAAACATATAACAGAACGGCATTAGCATTCCCGTCGCTGGAAGACACTAATAAGTTGCTTTACTCAAGGTCCAAAAACGCCAAGTAGACAATAACATAAACACATGAGAACAAATTACTTGACAGTCTAACCAAACCAAGAACTGTGGCCAGCCTCAAAACATACATGGATCACATATTCACATGAAAGATTCATATTAGAGGTCTCTTCAAATAACCAAACCCAAGAACGCTCTCCCTAAAGACAAATCAAGTACTATTAACTAAATACAGTGTCGCCGGAATTTGGCTTAAGCTACAGAATGGTAACAGTTCACATAATCTTGATAACAGTTTCACATTTTCTTGGTTAACAAACGGAAAAAATTATGAAACGAATTTCTGGAAAACAAAAACTTGGCAGAAGAATAACCCTGATTTCATAAAACCACTTAATGTGATCTCGGAACCAGAAAGGCCAAAACACACAGAGTCGGGAGCTACTACATTTACCTGCACAGATTGTTGGTATAAAAGGAACTTTGACGGCAAATCCGATGACTGAAGCTCATCATTTCCCTCAATTTTTTCATCGTCCTCAGAGTTTTCTACATCTTCGTCGACGGAGGCAGCAGGCGGAGGGTGTTGATCGTAGAAATCTTCGCCACCATTCGAATATTCTCCTTTATGGCGACGTCGATTAGGTTTTTTCTCTCGTTTCCCCATTTTCGTCCAATTCAATTTACAGTGTAGAGCAGTCGAAGCCGAAGGAGAGAAGCGTTTGTGAAGTGGTCAATTTTTTTGGTTTTCTGGTGTTCAAGAAAATGCCCTAAACGCTGCCACCTACACGATTTTGCGGTTTAGACGGTTATTGCGTTTGCCGATTTTGCGGTTTAGACAAGACGGTATTTAAGCGGTTTAAACAATTTGGACGCATATTCTTGGGTTTTTTATAAAAGTGAATTCACAATTTAGATACGAGGCTTGTTGTGGGTTTGGATTTAGGAGGCATTTAAATCTTCTGGATTCAACAACAAAGTCCACTGTCTTGGTGGTCAAAGTTTGTCATTGGCTTTTTGCTGCATCTTGACTTTTTTTTTGACTCATTAACCGTGTTATATTCACTCATTAACGGCCGAATAGTCGGTGTGCTATGAGGTAATTTTAGATGTACTTGTTTTTCATAAGCATCATTAACCTAATCTAATTAAAAATATATATAGTTGCTGTAAAAAATTAAAAAAAAAAAAACACTTTCTTTAAATCACAGAAGCTTCGTACTCGAGTCATAGGATCGTTGTATATTGTTTGGGTAAATTTTAACCGGTTCATACAGCTCTACGGAATGACAGTAGAATAATAGGAAAAACGTTTTTTATTGATGTATCAGCTTAGAATTACAACGAATTGAATATTCTTGATGATATTGTAGAAAAGTTTCAGAGACTTTGAACCGTAGTTCTCAAGTTCTTCGTTAAAGTTCATCACCCCCTCTCTAGGGTTTATGAGCCCTTCTTATATAGAGAATGTTTCATATTTATCTTAATTTTTATCTTATTAGGAATTAATTATAAAATATCTTTTTGGAGTTTATTCATTCCGAATATCTCAGTAGTTTCCTCAAATCTCAGAAATCTTTATCTATAATTATTTGAGATTTATTTATGTTTCCCGAATATCATATATCCTGAAAATAATGATCGACTTTATTATGTGATAAAAATATCCCCAACAACTTGCCCCCCACTTTCCATTTTCTTATTAAGAATTTGGAGAGTAGAAAACATATGTCATTTTATCACATACCTTGAAGACTCTTATACGTAACTTTCACCTTGTCTCATAGACATAATTGTATTTTTCAAATTTGATGTCGCTCCAACTATCTTGGGTCGTAGATGAACTAATCTCAAAAATCACATCTTCTTCAAGTCTTGTTGACACATGGGCTTTAGTTATTTTAGGTGCTTAGCTTAGGGTATTTCCCTTAAACCGCTACGGTTAGGCACTTAACTTTCAACATGTTTGAGGACACACATGATTTTCCCATTGTCGGTGTTGAGTCTCGTTCTAAGAGATTTTGCCTCTGCCTTATTTTGTATCTCAGCTCCCATAACCACTAATTTTGTCGGTTAGTAATTGTAGCCAATGATCTTTTCGGGAGGTCATTGCACCCTAGATTTTCTAGTGGTCGTTTGTTTCACTGCAACTACTATTGCATTTTAAGGAGCGACATACGCTTCATTGCGACTACCATTAGTCCATTACTTTGACTTTGTCATCTTTATGAAGTGCCAGTCGCTTCTGTTTCGAAGAGGTTATGCTCCTGGTGTAATAAACTTTTATGTATGATCTTTCTCATGTCATATGTTTCTTGAAGCGACCATCGTCTATTCTTAGTAAGGCACAATCAAAATAATGATCGCATATTCTTGGGTTTTTTTTTGTAAGTGAATTCACAATTTAGATACGAGGCTTGTTGTGGGTTTGATTTTAGGAGTTATTTAAATCTTCTGGATTCAACAACAAAGTTCACTGTCTTGGTGGTCAAAGTTTGTCATTGGCTTTTTGCTGCATATTGGCTTTTTTTTTTGACTCATTAACCGTGTTATATTCACTCATTAACTGCCGAATAGTCGGTGTGCTATGAGGTTGTTGGTAATTTTAGATGTACTTGTTTTCCATAAGCATCATTAACCTAATCTAATTAAAAATATATATAGTTTCTGTAAAAAAATTTTTTAAAAAAACACTTTCTTTAAATCACAGAAGCTTCGTATCCGAGTCATAGGATCGTTGTACATAAAGATTTAACCACTACAGTAAGATGAATTAGTAAGAATCGTACCAAACGGGAATAATTGTGATAATTTTGGTTTGGTATTGGTTAGTCTTTGCAGCACAATCAAGAACATTCACACCAAACCGGAGTATTTATTATTACAGTTTGATATTGTAAAGGCGCGATATTTGTCTATTATACATATGTTGTAATTTGGGATTGTATTCGTGATATTTGACAAAAAATGTGATTTAAATATTTTCCTTATAGATGACAAAAACATTTTTCCTTATAAAAAAAAGGAAATTACAACATCTATATATATAAATAAAAGTACTCATGTGATCTGGTAGATGTATCTCTGAATAAACGAACGATCATAGGTCTGTTCGTTTGCATGCCGCCGCCGGCTGCGGCCAAACGCTGCGGCCAGACGCTGCGATCAAGCGCTGAGATTGTTGTTCGTTTGACAGACGCGCGGTTGATCGCAGCGTCTAGCCGCAATTGTTTTAGTTGCACCGCTAAATTTCTCGTGCGTCTAAAAATTTGAGACGCGTAACGGAGCGTTTGCCGCAGCGTCTAGTCACCGGACGCCGTGTCAAGTTACCGAACACCTCTTCGCCCCAAGTCGCAGCCACAACCTCTCGCGGCAGGCAAACGAACACGCTTCATATCTCCAACAATGTCCAGAAAAATCGTCTTCGTCTTCGTCCTCTTGATTTTGGTGGGAGTTCACAGGCTCGCATGTATCAGCTAACTTGGGCAGATTTCGTTGACGAAAACGGTGTTGATATACGCCAAAAAATATCCACGAAAAGTTGAGGCTAATGACCTAATCAATGAGAATGCCAAATCGACAAACTTTGGTGACTTGCATGCTACGCTTCTAGACAAATACGACACCGAATGGCTATGGAGGATTGATGTTCTCTTGTGTCTTTTTTGTTTATCTCTGTTGATTACCAATTTATCTTTCAGGGTTTTCTTTTACATTGCAAACAAATGTTCTTCTAGGTTTTCAAAATCTGTATGAGACTCGAGATCGTTTTCTTACTGTCTTTTGGATTATTCAATCAGTGTTGCTCCAAGCTTTTTTGCTTCTAATTTCGTTGAACAATCGACAAGTCCAAGCCATGTGATTTTTTTGGGTTCGTAGGCCATTCTTGAGATATGCTTTTATTGCTCAACAAGAAACAAAAAAAGAAACGGTAATATGCAATTACTCTTTCTAAGAACGAATGAGAGATCGTGAAAGTGTCATAGAATATGTCAAGATTTGTTTAGAATCTATCATTTATCTCTCGGTTACAAAACATCTTCGTAATTTAATTTGAGGTTTCTAACTGCTTTGATTCAAAAAAAAAAAAATTTGAATTTTAAAAATTAAGTGGTACAAGATATGAATGTTATTTATTTCTAATTTAATTTTATCTTGAGGAATATTATGTGTGAGATGAATCTTATCAAATTAGATGGTAGGAAAGTAAAATATTTAATGTGAAACTTTTACCATTCAATTTTGACTTTAATCAAACCATTAATAATTAATATGAAAATAATTCATGATACATGATAATTGATAAAATTGTGGAGAAATTAATTTTGACTTCCAAGTTCTCTTCCTCCCTCAGAATTTTCTAGTGGGTTCAATGCAACACCACACACATTTATTAGTTGATTATATGTCATTTATTTGATACTAACTTTGTAAATGAACTCAAATTTAAACTTATTCAATTGAAAATAAATTACAAATTTCCATAAAAAAATGTTATCGTTGTAAAAACAGATCGATTAATTATGCTATGATTTCGAATCTAGGTTGGCTCAAACTTTGTCGTAGGCTAAAAGGCCAAAGCTTTTGTGTTTCCTCTGTTAAAAGGAGAATTGTTTACATGTTTTGTCAAATTTTAAAAATAAACTTTATATGGAGGGGTTTTCAACAACTAAAGACTCTCTTGTTTTACAAGATCAAGAAGCAGAGAACTCGCAATCTGAACAATAAAAATAGATGTAAAACAAAATAGAGTGAAATGACAAAGAGCCAACCCTTAGCAAAAATAGAACTAAGCATGGAGAATTAGAGTGAATTATCCCGAGGTATCCTTTTACACCATCATCCCAACCTAAATGAATCAGTTAAACATACTCGGCAATGACGGGTTATATCAAACAACAGAGTTATAATTGAATGAAGCAATTAACATAACATGAGCATATACAAAATAGCACAAATAAGAAGGGGTTAAGGAAACATGAGCATTTTTCACTCATGGGATGCTGGATCTGCTTCTGTGTCGCTCAATCTTAGTTTCTCTCAATAAAGCTATTTCACTACAATTATAAGTCTATATGTCTTAAGTATCAGAGTATTCTTTCCTCTAATTTGATTCTTTATGTTGCATGTTCTTCTAGCTTTACATCCCAACCTCCCTAACCTTACAATGTCTTCCACCATAATTCTTCCATCTGTTGAAAAAACAATTCAAAACAAAGATTATCTTTAGAGAGCTAAAAGCTCAAGAAGGAGAAGACGATTACGTTCTTTACTTTTTATCTTTAGTAAGACTACTGATTAGTTAAACAAACACAGAGGGCAGAAAATCATGCTTAGCAGTTTCTTGAGCGATGCTAGCTTGCTGAACCTCATTTGTAAGCATTTGTTAACCTCTGTAACAACACCAAAAGACAAACTGCTTGAAGAAAATTAATTATGACCCAAAAAGAAAAACAGATTAGTCTTTTGTGACAACAAATTAATCAAATAAAATAATCAAGGGTATAAACAATCATAAGCCAAGTGCATAATATGACTGTCAAAAAAAAAAAAAAAATTTCATTAGATTGTTGCATTTTTTATTTTACATATCATACTTTTATTATCTGTATACTTTTATTATTAGTTTACATTATTGCCTTTACTTCACCAAACACAAAGTTTTCATAATGTAAACTTCTCAAGACCAGCTAGAATGAAAACGTTTTTCTTCAAATAATAACTTGTTCCTATTTTTCTATAAGATCCACAAAATTCATGAGACTATTTTTTTTTTTTTGGGATTTTCGACTTATTAAAAACGGAAAAATGGTAAAAAAAATCTCCAGCTTTCAAATTTTGGCCATTCAAAGCATCAACTATCGCGTGGACAATTTAAATCCTCAACTTTTATTGACTTTTCTTTTTAATTACCAACTTTTGTTGACTGAGCCAAATTAGTCTCGCCGTAACGACGAGCCTAATTTGGCTCAGTCAACAAAAGTTGGTGATTAAAAATAAAAGTCAATAAAAGTTGGAGATTTAAATTGTCAACGCGATAGTTGATGCTTTGAATGGCCGAAATTTGAAAGTTGAGGATTTTTTTTGACCATTTTCCTAATAACATGAAATTTATATGTAGAAGATGAAATCATTAACTGTGCATGTAACTTAAATTCTACTATTATTTTATAAATTATCATTACATGCACACTCTATATATAATTTTATTATAAGTTAGCTTTCTTTTGAAATAAATATAAAAAAATCATATTTTAATTCTAAATTTTTTAAATTATTTTTTAAGTTTATGATAATAATCTTGGTAAATTATACAAATAGCTAACATTGACAA
>OVAY01001540.1:0-27945 GCA_900406395.1 Kernera saxatilis | reverse complement strand
AGTATCTTTGACCGCTGCCACGTCCAATGCAACCAACAAGGACAAGTAAAAGAAGACAACAAAAAGAATGATAAAAGAGATTCGATGAGAGAAAGAAAGATAAAATAATGTCTCATCAATCCATTCTAAAACATTGGCAACCGCACACCTTTTCTTTTCCCGTTGGCGAAAATCTCATTTATTTGGGATTTTTTTCTCCTCCATGTGCTGCATGTGAAACTTAGTGTGGAGGTATCGAATGTAGAAAATAGAGTAAATGAAATGGATCAAATTTTCAAAAACCAAGAAAAGGTATCTGAAATTGAAAAAATGGAATGTTTTGTTGTTGATTATATTATTATTTCCTATATGGCGTTTACAAAATCTCGCTTGTATTTTTATTTTTCATTTGCATATGGGTTTTGGAACTTGCATAAAGAAAAATGCGTCTTCAAAGGAAACAAAAGCTAGAAAGAAGGTAACGTATTGTATGCTTTCTTTTATCATGGGTATATCTTGCAATCATTTTTTTTTGTGGTTGTTTACTAATTGATAAGCTATTTTATGTAGGCAAAATCTCAAAAAAAAAAGCTCAAAAGCGTATATTTCTTGCTGTGAAGAATTTAAAACATAAACCAATAGCTCCAAAACCAAAGCCTATAAAATATTCTCAACACTATCTCAAGGGGCGGTGCCATGAGGTATGCACAATGGCTATAGATTCTACAATTTTTTTTTTAATCAAAAACATTATATGCTTGTTGGTGATAGCAATTGTTTTTTTTCTTTTGCAGAGATAAAAAACTTGTCATGTGTTGTCTATATTTTTGACACATTTCTTTATTTTCAACTTTTTTTAGTTAATTTTTCAATTTACTTTTCGTTTTTTTCTAATCATAATATTTTTAAAAAAATATTAAAAAAAATTATTAATTGTTTATTTAAATGTAAAAATTATATTCTAATTGCTAAATATGTATTGCATAATAAATAATAACTTGGAAAGTATATACTATAATATTAGGTTTTTTCAAACTCAAATCAATTATTTGTTAACAAAAATAAAATATAATTTATCTATGCAAAACATCAAAATCAACATTTTTTTAATTTCAACACTACATATACTATACTTTTAAGTATTAATACATAAACTATATACCGTATATATTATATATATTTAAAAATTTACTATAAATATTTATTCATAGAATTTATAAAATAGTTATTATATGTTTTTTTTTCTAATACAACATATGGCACTAATCAATTTTAAAAACAGTTAAATATTTTATAGTTTATATTTACGTATAAATTTTTTTTTTTATTCTATTTCATTTTATAATTCATTATACAAATTATAAACTTATAATTCCGTGCAGCGCGTGCAACTTTCCCTAGTTAGTTAATGAATGCTATTTTGTCATTATGGTAAAGTTCATCAAACTTGTTCTAATAAGGTCTCGCTAGAAGAAGTAAACCTAAAACGATGTCGTGTTACTACAAACCATAAGCTAATACGCAATAACTAAACCGGTTTAAGTAGGTAGAACCGAACCAAACCAAAATTTAGTCCGGTACGAGATCTTGACTCTCTCACTCTCTCTCTCTCGCTACGCACTGTTGAATTTAGGGCTGATTTGAAGTTTACAACGGAGCGATAGCTTCCGACTCAGAAATTGAGAAGAAACCCAAATAGAGAAGATGAGGATTTCGTTTGCGATTGCGTCGACGGGAAGAAGATTTGTTCATCGGAATCTTCTTGAAAAAGGTAATCCTGTAACTGTTTCTCCCTCGTTTTCCCGTCGCTGGGGACGAGCTTTTTCTGGTGCTAGTTATGATTACAGAGAGAAGATTAGAGATGGGTTTCTACAGAATATGAAGTTAGAAGATGCTATTGATCTGTTCAGTGAAATGGTACAGTCTCGCCCATTTCCTTCCATTATTGAATTCAATAAACTGTTGAGTGCCATCGCCAAGATGAAGAAGTACGATGCTGTCATCTCTCTGGGAGAGAAGATGCAAAAACTGGGAATTTCAAATGATCTCTATACTTTCAATATCTTGATCAACTGTTTCTGCCGCTCCTCTCAGCTCTCTCTTGCTTTAGCTCTTCTTGGCAAGATGATGAAACTTGGCTATGATCCGGATATAGTCACGCTTACTTCGCTTCTCAGTGGTTTCTGTCACGGGAATATGATTCCAGATGCAGTATCTCTGGTTGATCAAATGGTGGAATGGGATATAAACCTGAAACCGTCACATTCACAACTCTAATCCATGGACTTTTTCTCAACAACAAAGCTTCAGAAGCAGTGGCTTGAGTTGACAGAATGGTTGGGAAATGATGTCAACCAGATCTGGTGACTTATGCTGTGGTAGTAAACGGAGTATGTAAGAGAGGTGATATTGATTTGGCTTTAAGTTTACTCAAGAAGATGGAGGAAGGGAAAATAGAGACAAATGTTGTGATCTACAGCACAATCATCGATGGCTCTGCAAATACAGACATGTGGATGATGCACTCAACCTATTTGGTGAAATGGAGAACAAAGGAGTTAGACCAAATGTTGTTACCTATAACTCCCTCATAAGTTGTCTTTGTAATGTAGTTACGTTCAATGCATTGATCGATGCGTTTGTGAAAGAAGGGAAGCTTTTAGAAGCTGAAAATTTGTACGAGGAAATGATCAGAAGGTCTATTGATCCTAATATAGTCACGTACAATTCACTGATCAACGGGTTTTGCATGAACGATCGCTTAGAGGAGGCCAAGCATATGTTTGAATTGATGAATAGCAAGGATTGTTACCCGGACGTAGTGGCTTATAGTACTCTCATAAATGGATTTTGCAAGTGTAAGAGAGTAGAGGATGGTATGAAACTCTTTTGCGAGATGTCTCAAAAAGGATTGGTTGGCAACACAGTCACTTACAACACTCTTATCCAAGGGTTTTTTCGAGCAGGAGATTGCGATAAAGCCCAGGAAGTTTTCAATCAGATGGTTTCTTGCGGTGTATCTCCTGATATTTGGACATACAACATATTGTTAGATGGACTTTGTAATAACGGGAAGCTAGAGAAAGCATTGGTCATATTCCAGGATATGCAAAAGTGTGATATTTTCACTTATAATATTATCATTGAAGGGATGTGCAAGGCTAGTAAGGTGGAAGATGCATGGACATTATTTCGTAGCCTCGGCCTCTATGGCGTAAAGCCTGATGTTATAACCTACAATACAATGATCTCAGGATTATGTAGGAAACGCTTAATGCAAGAAGCGGATGCCTTGTTTAAGAAAATGAAAGAAGACGGGCCTCTTGCAGATAGCGGTACATATAATACGCTGATTAGGGCATGCCTTAGAGATGGTGACAAAGCCGCGTCAGCTGAACTCATTAAAGAAATGAGGAGTTGTGGGTTCTCTGGAAATGCGTCGACAATAAGCTTGGTCACTGATATGTTGTATGATGGGAGATTGGACAAAAGCTTTCTGGACATGCTTTCTTAAAGAACATCCTCGAGGTGAATCAGCTTTTTATGTTGCTTTTTTTTATTGATTACTTCTCATGTTACATATTAGGTTGCTGTTGTGTTTGAGCTTAATGAACATGGACTGATACTGTTCTTTGTGAATTCTCCTGCTAGGTTTGAGTTGATCTAACCACACAAGTTCAGTGCTCAAAATTTTCAAAGAAGTTCCATTGGAGATTCTTTACTAGTAAGATGGTTAAACAGAGATTATTATGATTGATTCATGTTCACTTACTGCCCATGTGATGGTTAGCTTATATTATCCACATTATTCATAGATGAGAAATTTTCAAAGGGGATAATTAAATTTGGTAACATTATATTTTTTATGTGTATTAGGAAACTTCAAATTAGTTAGTTTCTCCTACACAAGAAAAGAATAAAGATAGTGTGATGAGTTTGTTCTACGATCAGTTTGTACCCGAGCTTTTGATTTGATTCCAATGGCTGAATCTCGACAAAGCAGCAAGTACCCGAGCTTTTGATTTGATTCCAATGGCTGAATTTCGAAATATCTGAGTCTCTCTTTGATAATAAATGTTATTTGCAGTTTTGGTTAATTCAAGTTTTGTTCTGTTCTTGAATTCTCTTAGGACCTGCCAGAGAATCAGATCAAAATCTGAATAGTATCAGATTTCAGACCTCATCATCCCTAACTTTATTGGAATGGGACAGAACAAAAAATCAGATATCTTGGTTTCCTTGTCTGGTTATGTCTGTTGTTGATTCTTGAGAGTTGAGACTCCATAAATAATTAAGGATCCGTAATCTACGAAATTTTATTTTGTAAAACTCTGGGTTGTTGTCTAAATTATTGTTTATGAATATGATCTATATGTGAAAAAACCAACTTCAATCTCCAAGCCTAAACCCAAAAAAAAAACTACCGAACAAAGAATTTTAAAAACTAAACGAAGTACCATAAGCTAATAAGAAATTACTACAAACTATAAGCTAATAAGAAATTACTACAAACCATAAGCTTAGGGCTAGAAAAAAAAACCGAAACCGAAATACCGAACCGAACCCGAATCGGATAGTGAAAAATATCCGAATGGATATCAAATCCTCTAACCGAATTAACCGGAACCGAGCCGATCTGAACCGATAACCGAATGGTTACTCGAAATATCCGAAAACCGAATGGATACCTGAAATATCAAAAAAAAAAACCATAATACCCAAAATTATAATTATAAACCCAAAGATATTAATTATGTTTAAACTCAAAATAATCAAAATACTCAAAATAACCAACATATCCAAATGTTATTAGTTATATTTGTCAAAATTAAACAATTTTTTTAAGTTCAACCAAACTTTATTAAAATCAAAACAGTTTTATAGTTTTTTTTATGTGTATTTCGGATAGTTCGGGTATTTCGGGTAAAAATATCCATTCCAAACCGAACCAAAAAAATTTTGGTTCTATTTTGGTTCTCCATTTAAATAACCGAACCGAACTGAACAGAGAAAGAATCGAACCAAACCCGAACCGAAATTCTAAAATATCTAAAAAGATCTTAGAATCCCTAACTGAACTATCTGTAATCGAATGAAACCGATCTGAACCCGAACGCTTAGCCCTTGATAAGCTAATAAGAAAAACGGTGCCGGGTTACTACAAAGTACAAAGGTTATATGAAATCTTTGTCTGAGGTCTGTTTTCTATTTCGGAAACGAAAACTCTTGGAAACGGGTTTCCTAAACATTTTAATTTGGAAACGCAACGGAAACTTATACATAATATATCCAGTATTTTTTGTAATTTTTTAAAAAACTAATAAGTGAAAATATAAAACAAATGTAAGTTTTTGATTATTATGATCTTTATCTTTAGTTAAACTATTTATGTATTAGATTTATGCTGTTTTAAACCTATGTTTTTAATATGTTATGATGTTTAGTATTTTATTATTATTATTATTATATATATATATATATATATATATATCTTACGTTTCCAAAATATTTTATAATTTCTAAATTTTCAAAAAAACCGTTTCCACCTAAACGCTTCGTTTTCTTTCTGATTTTGTACAACCTTACAAACCATGAGCTAATAAGAAATTAAATAAACCGGTTTAAATGCAGGCACTCTCTCCATTTTGGTAGAACCGAACCAAACCAAAATTAAACCCGGTACAAAATCTTGTCTCTCTCTCTCACTCTGTCGCTACGCACTGTTTGATTTTAGGGCTGATTTGAAGTTTACAACAGAGCGATAGCTTCCGACTCAGAAACTGAGAAGAAACCCAAATCGAGAAGATGAGGAGCTCGTTTGCGATTTCGTCGTCAGGAAGAAGATTCGTTCATCGGAATCTTCTTGAGCAAGGTGATCCTGTAACTGTTTCTCCCTCGTTTTCCCGTCCCTGGGGACGAGCTATTTCTGGTGCTAGTTACGATTACAGAGAGAAGATTAGAGATGGGTTTCGACATGATATTAAGTTAGATGATGCTATTGATCTGTTCAGTGAAATGGTACAGTCTCGTCCACTCCCTTCCATTGTTGATTTCAGTAGATTGTTGAGTGCTATTGCGAAGATGAAGAAGTTTGATGTTGTCATCTCTCTAGGCGAGCAGATCCAAATGTTGGGAATTTCACATGATCTGTATACTTACAGTATTTTCATTAACTGTTTCTGTCGCTCCTCTCAACTCTCTCTTGCTTTGGCAATTCTTGGTAAGATGATGAAACTTGGCTATGATCCCGATATAGTCACGCTTACTTCGCTTCTCAGTGGTTTCTGTCACGGGAATATGATTTCAGATGCAGTATCTCTGGTTGATCAAATGGTGGAAATGGGATATAAACCTGATACCATCACGTTTACAACTCTAATCCATGGACTTTTTCTCAACAACAAAGCTTCGGAAGCAGTGGCTTTAGTTGACAGAATGGTTGTGAAGGGATGTCAACCAGATCTGGTTACTTATGGTGCGGTAGTAAATGGATTGTGTAAGAGAGGTGATATTGATTTGGCTTTAAGTTTGCTCAAGAAGATGGAGGAATGGAAAATAGAGGCAAATGTTGTAATCTACAACACAATCATTGATGGTCTTTGCAAATACAGTCATGTGGATGATGCACTCGGCCTATTCAACGAAATGGAGAACAAAGGAATTAGAGCAAATGTTTTCACCTACAATTCCCTCATAACTTGTCTTTGTTACTACGGTAGATGGGGTAATGCCGCAGGACTACTAAGTGAGATGATCAAGAGGAGCATAAACCCCGATGTAGTTACTTTCAACGCATTGATCGATGTGTTTGTGAAAGAAGGGAAGCTTTTGGAGGCCGAAAAATTGTATGAGGAGATGATCAGAAGGTCAATAGATCCTAATACCGTCACGTACAATTCATTGATCAACGGGCTTTGCATGCACAGTCACTTAGAGGAGGCCAAGCAGATGTTTGCTTTGATGGTCCGCAAGGATTTTCCCCCAAACATAGTGACTTATAACACTCTTATAAATGCATTTTGCAAGTCTAAGAGAGTAGCGGATGGAATGGAACTCTTTCGTGATATGTCTCAAAGAGGATTGGTTGGTAACACGGTCACTTACACTACTCTTATCCAAGGGTTTTTTCAAGCTGGAGATTGTGACAATGCCCAAGTAGTTTTCAAACAGATGGTTTCTAGTGGTGTGCCTCCCAATATCATGACATACAGCATTTTGTTGGACGGGCTTTGTAATAACGGGGAGCTCGAGAAAGCATTGGTCATATTCCAAGATCTTCAAAAGAGTGAAATGGAACTCACTATTATTACATATACTATCATTATTGAAGGAATGTGCAAGGCTGGAGATGTGGAAGACGCGCAGGATTTGTTTAATAGCCTCAGCCTCAAAGGAGTGCAGCCCGATGTTATAACATACAATACAATGATCTCAGGCTTGTGTACGAAACGCCTACTGCAGGAAGCTGAAGCGTTGTTTAGAAAAATGAAAGAAGATGGGCCTCTCCCAGATAGTGGTACCTATAATACACTGATTAGGACACGCCTTAGAGATGCGGACACAGTTGCATCGGCTTCTGAACTCATCAAAGAAATGAGGAGTTGCGGGTTCTCCGGAGATGTTTCGACATTAAGTTTGGTCACTAATATGTTGTATGATGGGAGATTGGACAAAAGCTTTCTCGATATGCTTTCTTAAAACAGTTTCATTAATTGTGAGGTAATCAACTTATTATGCTACTGATACGTTCCATAGAAAGGGGAGAAGTCAACTCTTTAGTTGACTAATGGCTGAGCTGGAAAAGAAAGAAAGACTCCTTCTCCTTTAGAGGGTTTGCTGTTGAGGCGTGTGGAGTTTAAATATAGAGCATGTGTTGTTAATTCCTTTCATGATGAATGTTGTATGTTGTTTGAAAAGTCGAGACCTTCAATGGCGATCGCCATGATGTTACACTTCAGCATCTTTGTTATTCGGTTCTTATGATCAATAAAGGAGAAGTTTACAGAGATTTTCATATTCAATAAGAAGAGGAGTTACAGAGATCTTGACTTCAAACTCTATCAGCTACTTTCATATTTGATTACTTCTTAGCATTAAGTTCTCATGTGGATCAATATGTGTATATTTTGTTTTTTCTGTTTTTTTTTGGAAAGTTACAAATCGATATACACAAATGATTGATCGATAAAATAGCAGATCCATCAGTCGTAAATGGCTCTGATGAGACCAAGATTGAATCTTGTCAATGCCCAACAATCAAACTTATGTACATACCACAACAAGTTCTTTCTTATTTATAGAGAGAGAGGAAAAAACAGAGTAATGAGAAGATCAGAGAAACAGATTCTCAGCTCGTCTCTCCTCTCTCCATCCATTGTAAACGTTAGCAATGTAATCTTCAATCCTACTCTTCAAGGTATCATCATCATCATCATCACCATGGGCATGATCATCATCATCATCACCATGGGCATGATCATCATCATCATCACCATGGGCATGATCATCATCATCATCACCATGGGCATGATCATCATCATCATCACCATGGGCATGATCATCATCATCATCACCATGGGCATGATCATCATCATCATCACCATGGGCATGATCATCATCATCATCACCATGGGCATGATCATCATCATCATCACCATGGGCATGATCATCATCATCATCACCATGGGCATGATCATCATCATCATCACCATGGGCATGATCATCATCATCATCACCATGGGCATGATCATCATCATCATCACCATGGGCATGATCATCATCATCATCACCATGGGCATGATCATCATCATCATCACCATGGGCATGATCATCATCATCATGGTTTTCAATACCATCATCTTGATTCCATGGGCTATAATCTTCATCATCATTCCATATATCACCATGATTATCAACTTCATGAAAACCACCATAAAAGCTAAAACAATCATCATCATAGTAATATCTTGTAAGATTACAACAAGGGAAAATTGTCAAAACTACCACAATTTCTTTCCGTACTTATGTAATTTACCACAATTTCTAAACATTGTTGGAAATACCAAAATGATGTGGTGGTGGGGGAATAAATGCTGATTCTATCCTTGTGGTAGTATTGGATTTGCTATGCAAAACAAAGTACATGTCAGATGTAGAAGGCTGAAAAGACAGCTACGAAAGGCGAGAAAATTGAAAATTAAGAACATTAACTAACTATTCAATCACAAAGGTGATCGACAAAATCATGTGATGGACAAGAAAAATAACATATTAGTATTTTTGTAGCAGTGGACAAGAATGTACACAAGCTAGTGGACAACAAAGAGTTTTTATCGATATCGATGGACAATGGCTATTCAAACGAGAAGGTGGGAGACAAAATCAAGTCAACACTATTACTAATCAGTGGACAAGTCTAATTCTACCTCTGGAACTCGGCATGGGACCGTAAAGTAGATGACACTTCTGGTAGAGCAGAGACGGAGCAAAATTAATTTTAATTGGTGAACGAGAAAAAGTAAAACAGTGAAGAGTAACCAAGGGGAAGAGATGAGAGAGATGATGCACAGTGACAACGGTTGGCAAAAACGAAGCACTCAGAAAAAATGAGAAAGACTGCTGATTTCAAAAATAAATAATGAACCTGTCACATCATGCAGGTCGCTTCGTTTGCCAAAAGTTGCCTCTTCATATGAAAGTTATTTCGGTCTTGCTACATGGAGTTTGTGGTATTTTATAAAAGGTTCGATAGAAAGTGGTAGATCATACAAGTTTTTATAGAAAAGTGGTATTTTCTATAATTTTTTCTTACAACAATCTTTGTTCTTGTCTATGATGTCGCCCTCAAGCATATTATCTTCTTCAAAAGTGTATAAAACATAGAAATATTCGGTTTCTTCATAGGCAGAGCGACTTCTATGAATGATAAACAAGAAGTGGATCGAACCGAGGAAAAAGAAAATAAGGAAACGTAATTTTGTGTTTTCCGCCTGATCCCACATTTTTTCGCCAAAAAAATGATTTCGCGTTTTCTTGCGAGAAATGCAATTCTATGTTTTTTCTGCCAAAAAATTGTATCCGCATTTTTAGCGAAAACAAATAACACATTTTTTACGGAGAAAAAACAAAAGCGTTTGTTGTTGGAAAATTAGTAAAATCATATTATATTAGATTAATTCCATAACATACCATAAATCTAAGTTTTGTTCTAAAAGTACCATAACAAGTTTATTTATAAAATATAATATTAAAATCATTTTTGCTTTTTGAAAAAAAAAAAAACGCCAATCCAATACCTAGTTGATTGGTCTACTTTTTTGTATTTTTTTTAAAAATTGATTCATTAAAAATAGACTTGATAGAGATTACACGGTTTACACAGTTTTTATATATTTTTAACAAAAACATATCATCTTAACTAGATACTAGATAGAGATTACACGGTTGCTTCAGCTTCTCTTTGTGGTACAGTTCCGAGAGACTAGGAATCCCGTCGGACCACCGGTCATCTCGAGTTTGCACCTCCTGAGCAGGAGGTAAGAGAGTTGGAAGAGTTTCAAATCTGCTTTTATATTGAAAGCACCGGCAATTTTGATCTGAATTTTGTTGTCATCGATATGCCTTTGATGCCCCACCCCTTTGGTTAGCGGCAAGATCTTGAGGTCAAGCGGATCATTTCCGATCTCTTCCCGCCTTTTTTCAACGAGAACGCGTTGAAGTTGGATGCATCGCAAGAATAATCATCGCAAGAAGAAAGAGTCTGAGCATTAAATGTTTATTATCTCCTTAAACAAGATATTATTATTCACAATTTTTAAATATACACAATCTATATATATAAAAATAATTAAATATTTTTTCAACTGGTGAGTTCTATATAATATGGAGCTAAATATATATATATATACTAATATATATTTATGTTTGTTTTACTATCTCAAATTTGAATCTTCTATTTCTATTTTTTTGCTGATTTTTTTCTTATTTTTTGCTTATGTTATGCTTATTTTTGTATTAAACTTTTGCCAAACTTAATTCTTACAACATATTTTCAAAATTGAAATAAGAAGTGAATATCATTGAACTTAGTGTGTTGGTTGTATGCTAATTTTGTAAGACGCCCAGTTCCAATAGTCAAATGACATACAAAATAAGGGAAACTACCATTAAAAAAAAAAAAAAACTTTTTCAAACTAAAACTTCTAATTATTTGGGTTGGTGGCAAAGATGAATAGGTTTCCATCTGTATAGAAGAACACGAATAGGTACAAGTTTTTTTCTACGTGTTTATCTAGGGGTTGTGGTCATCAGGGTAATGCAAGCATTTTCCATCCGAGAGAGAGATGTAGAGACGCCAAATCCTGTGCGGTAGAACATAATGACTATGTCATTATGCAACAATTGCATATGCATTGAAGAGATTTCAATGCTTATCCACAATCTCCTAATTTTGATTGATATTCTAAATAAACACGTTAAAAAAATAAGGGAAAATTGGAAATAAAGGATGTTTTTTTTTTGGGATTTGTCCAAATATACCTTTATTCAAGAGTTGCATTTTATGACTAAATTGTCATTTTATTTGTTTTATCCTATTTTTTTCTTATAAAAAAACCAAAAAACAAAAAAAAGAATTCTAATAATGCTTTGAATTAGAAATATGATAAAAAAATAGGAAATTTTTACATGATTTAAAATGAAAAAAAAAAACAGACATTCTAGTAATTTAGAATTCACCTTCTATATTTTATACATATTCTACGAAATTTTAGATTAAATATTCTACATATTGTACATATTGTACATGTTCTATAAATTTATAGAATTCGTAGGTTTTCTACGGTTTTAAAACATAGATTATGCAGAAGTTCTAAAATTTTAGAATATGAATTCTATAGTTTACACTATGTTCTAAAATAACTTAGAATATGTAATCCACTATTTACTCTATTTCTACGATAAATTAGAATATGTTATCTATCATTAACACTGTGTTCTACTAATCTAGAACGTCAATTCTAATTATTTATAGAATTCCGAAAATATGGGAACCAATATCGTAAAATAAGGAAATAAAATATTTACGCAATCTATTAGTTAAGGAAATCGTATATATCTTTGAGATTACATTCTACAAATTCAGAATACGTATTCTAAATAGTCTAAAACCTTAAAAACAAAAAAACGTGGAAAGCTTTTATCAAAATCAGAATCTCGATCCTCTTTTCTTTCATATCAAAGTTTTTGTTTCTGTGCCAAGGATGAATATGCTGCATGTCTACATAATTTCTGGAATATGGAGATCGCTTGACAACAAGGAGTGGAGATTCATTGTTGATGAAGAAAAGCGAGCGAGATTGGTGAATTTGCAAGCAACTACAACGCTTGAAGAGCTTAAAATCATGGTTTCAGAAAACTATGTAATAGATCAGAGTACGGTGCATATCGAATTCAATTATTTACCTACTGATCGGAGCATTGATTCTCCTCCTGTTATGATCACGAATGATCGACAAGTGAAAAATTTTGTTGGGTATCTGAAAAAGAAGAATACAATACGGTTGTGTGTGACATTCAAATTTTACTTTTTTGTTTTTTTAATTAAAATTTTCAATTTTAAAATTAATGTCAAATCTTTTTTTAAAAATAGAAGGTTTGATAATAACAATTTTTTTTTGGCATGAAATTATTAATATAAATTTAAGAAAAAAAAATTCTTAATTCACAAAATTAAGGGTACAATAGGATTTCAATTAATATAAAGTATAGATCAACAAATCTCAAATATAAAGGTATATTTGGACAAATCCAAAAAAAAAATCTTTAATTTCCAATTTTCCCAAATAATAACTTGTACCCATTTGTGTTCTTTAAGACAAATTGAAATCTATTCGTCTTTGCCAAGAATCAAAATAATTGGAGGTTTTAGTTAAAAAAAAATATAATTGAAAAGTATAAGTTTTTTATGGTAGTTTTCATTTATTTTATATGTTATTTGTTTTTAGATTAACTTTTAAAAAAAAGTAGAGCCAATTTTTTTTAAAAAAACAAAGAATGCTTATTTCCAATTTACAGAACATGGCTTCCATTTTGTTTGAGCCGTTCGTGCTGACAATATGGTTCTCTAAAATTTATTGTGATTTTCTTTTTTCTGATATGGACAGTTGAATAAGCACTCACTAGTAACTACTTGTTAAGTTATAAGATGTCTATGTTCTACATTAGTTTTTTTATATAGATCTAATTTTCCAAACAAAAAATTTGCTTTATAACAATAGTTACTGAGAATCGAAGGCAACAATTAGAACCTTTTCAATTGTTTTTTATGTTTATTAGAGTTTATATGACTGAAATTTTCTACAAATATATGTTTTTTTTAAAAAAAAAATAAACTATATAACTTGAACCTGTTCCACAAACATTTATCAGTTTATATAATTTCGACTCTAACTAAATCGATGACTTACAAAATAAACTATATAACTAAATCGATGAGTTCAATAACCGAGCCCAAAAGATCCCCTTTTTTTTTTCTGAAGTTTGATATGATCTTTCTGTACAAGTATTTTGGTTAAAATAAAGATGATCCATTCCATTGCTAGATAATATAATGATATGGTCTTTCTGTACACACATGTACAGCAAGTTCCATCTGAAAATCATCTTCCCAACAAAGCGAGCATCTAGCGCAAACCTGAAACAATAAAACTCAAGACTTTAATGGTAATGCTCATATACGCTTCACTCATCATCAGTTATGTAAAGATGTGAATTAGATTTTGGCTAAACTCCTAGAATTTAAGAACCAGAATGCCAAGTTGAAGTTCAAAGAGAGAACACATTCGAAACCAAAGAAGAAAGAGAATAACAGCAGAAAAAATGTGCTTACGCGGCTTGAGAATACCCTAGTATTCGATTTTATCCCCATGCCATTGAAAAAGCATAGTTAACCACCAGTTTACCGTCAAAGCCAAAGTTCCGCAAATACCAAACCAGCACCATCACCATGTAAGCAATAGGAAGATATTTTAGAAACAGAGTGATATTTCTAGAAAGCAGGGAAGTAAAAACTAAGGGAAACACTCTAGTTCATTGAGAGGCTTTACGGTTAAAACTGAGAGCTTATAATACTGTTTCTCGTTCTCATTCTTTTCATGCTTGATGTTGTATGTGATTGAAGAGACGACATGAGTCCTTCTATGGAGATCGCCATGAGATCTTGAGTGAGAGAGTTTAGGAGCTATGATTTTAAATACTCTTACTTCATCTTGCACCATATTCTATTGAGAAGTGTTACAAAGATGGGTTCAGTGATCCAAACTCTTATCAATTAGTGCGTCGTGATGTGATCGAGTTTCGCGATGGAGTTTCGAGAGTTTCCGATCTTTAACGGTGATGTTGGTGAATTGCAACTGTGGATATCAGCATTGGAAGAACAATTTGCTCGCAGTGGAGAATATACAGAATTGAATAAAGGGTGTATTAGTGTATAGGGTAATTTTAAAAAAGATATTAGAAAATAGGTAGTTTTAAAAAGTTATTTGGTGTTTGGGTAGTATTTCACTGTTTGTCTAATAGAAAAGGTTGTGAGAGGAGAATAAGACAAAGTAGAGATGAAAGTCAGAAATAACCCTGACTGAAATTTTGTCACTCCTTCTTTGAGCATTGTACGCGTTGATTACTGAGCCGTGAGAAACATGTTTGTCACATTTTGAAGCCTATTAGAGTTGTGAAACATTAAAGATTCGAGATGTTTCCAAGTGTTAGCGGTGAGGTGTTGGTAGTAGTGTACAAGAAAACCCTAATTGTCTGAGAAAGGTCGAGAAGTACAGAAATTATATGAAATGTTGCCCACTACGACAGAGTTTCCGGTGACCGATTCGCCGACAGGTAGAACTACACGGAGCGCAACAAGAAGATCGGGAGGTGACATGAACAAAAACAAAAAAGGTGAGTAGTTTTATTTGGGTGTTTTTGCGTCGGTGGCTCTGTCACTGTTACTAATTTCTGTCACTGTTTTCGCCCAAATCTGGATGGAACTGAGACGGAAAGTGCCGTCGACGGCGTAGACCACAAGCTACCGGAAAGGGTACTGGGCAAAGGATGCTATCCCACAAAATCGAGGTTGAATATCTACTCAAAACCCGAATACCTGGGATTTATAGCCGGGGGACGAGCGATTGGGAACGAGTGAGGAAGTCACAGTTTGGGAAACTTTTCAAATACCCAGCTTTCAGGTGTGTACACTCAGCTAAGTTAATTCATGGTCTCCTATGCAGACAATTGTTAACCAAAAAAAGGCACGAGTTATGGTTTGTGTACGGAGGAAAACCGATGAGATTCTCTTTGAGGGAATTTCAAATTACAACCGGAATGAATTGTGGACCAATTCCGAGTGAAGCAGTAGTGGAAGCGCACCAAAATCCGGAATCGATTACAGTGTGGAATAGACTCTTTGTTGGAAGGGAGGATGTAAAGGTGTTGGACATAGTGAATATGCTAAATGCCGATAAAAAATCTAGTGAGTCTCAGAAGATGTCCCCTTGGAAAAAGTTGTGCCTACTCTTGATTTTGCTGGTAGACGGAGTAGTTGTATGTAATAACAAGTCGGGGCGTGTAACTCCGGAGTATGTTGAGATGCTTGAAGATTTGGATTTTTTTTTTGCTTATCCGTGGGGAAGAGAATCCTTCATTCAGACAATTGGCAGGTTCGGGCCACCTGAAGAAAGCAAGACTGACCCGAAGGACGATCTGATAACACGATTGAAACAAAAAACCAGCTGTTGTTACGGTTTCCCGTTGGCTTTACAATGGCAAGCCTTTGAAGCGATACCACAACTAGTGTCAGAGCTTCCAGATCCGGAGGACAAGCGGATTACACGCAGATAACGTCTGATGATTTAGGGACGTACATCATTCTGCATCAGAAGAATATACTTAAAGTCGAAGCTGATGAAAAGGTAATGTACAATTTCTTAAATTTTGGTTAAAATATTGTACAGTAATGGTATGTGGGCAAACTGAAAGGGTACACCGACAGTGTACGAAAATATGACTTTTAATTAACTTTGACCTTTCTCAGTTGGAGGTCAGTTACACACTGCAAGGAGAGGCGGGCATAGAGGACATGGATTTGGGGTGGGATGACGATGTTGTTGACGAAAAAGTTAAGTACATGGAGACACTATTAATAGAGGGACATCAATTTACGGAGACAGAGTGGCCAGTGGGAGACACTTCACTGGTGGATGGTAAAAGTGTAAAGTTCATTTCTTAAAAGGAGGAAGTGATGGGAAAAAAGGATGTCCCAGGAGAGGTACAAAAGAAAGAAAGAAAACAGAGAGAACGCGAAAAGGTTAATGACTTGAAAGCAAAGAAAGTTGATGATATGGAGAAGAATCCCGGACCAAAGAAAAAGCAACGTACTCGAAGTTCGTCTCCCGGAGGAAAAGATCCTGAAAACATAACTGACAGTTGTAAGGGAAGTGAAAAAACTGGGAATCTGGGAAAAGAAACTATAGAGGAGTTGAAAGCATTCATCGTGGAGCAAAACATACACACAGTCAACCTACTAAGCAAAGAGATGATGAAAATATTTAGTGGTGAAAGGAAAAGTGATTTGGTAGGATGCTCTCGCAAAGATGAAACCCCAGTGAGGCGTTGTGGGGAAAGTAATTCGGTTCACCGAGTCAAAAGACCAGTAAGTGAAGGAGTAAGAAGTCCAACCGAGGTGGATAAGGATTCTGAAGGAGGAGCGAATAGTGTACCTTCTGATAACATCTTGCATCGATGGGATGATGAATACTCAGGCATCCAAACAATCATCTGAGACGTTGCTGGGGTTGAACTCCAAACACCCCCCGTAAGTGTAATTCTTAAAGAGTTCGAAAATGTTTGGGACGGTACATGGTTTAATTGGTTTTCTTTTGTTTAACCTTAGGAAGAGGTGGATGGTCAAAAGAGAGGGGGCCCTGATAATGGAAGTGAGGCATTCAGAGAAGAGGATAGTTATGAGGTAAGATTTGAATTATAGATTCTGCAGATTTAGTGAAGAGTACAAATTTATAAGAATTTGTAACATGCGCAGGCAATGGAGGTGGAGAACGATGACCAATCTGGGGAGCATTCACCGCTAAAGGAATATAATGCATATGCAATTGTTCCCTCCGGTTTGACGTCATCCCAGCATGTTTTCCGTAATGAGCCAATAATAACCGAAGTAGAAACTTCCGGTGACGTAAGTGAAAGCTATTGTACTTGTGGTTACGGAATTTGGTGAAGGATAAATTTTTATATGTTGGTGTCAGGAGAAAGAGATGTCATCGCCTCTCACTCCAGGATTTGTGGTACCATCTAAAAGAGTGGCCCGTGCTTCAGTGTACGTGAAGGGAGGGGAGTACACTGGTGATCAGAGATTAAAGGCACTTTTCGCAAGCAGGGAGAAGCCACCAAAGTACACCCCCAAAGCGCATCTGAAGGCGGGAGAGTTTGAGACATGGAAGTCTGTTCTTGAAGACACTATGGATGAGTAAGTTAGGCACATATAAAGAATATAAATACTGAAAAACGATGTGATTTAACAAAAAAATTTACACGTATTGTGCAGAACATTCACTATTGTTACTGGCCATACGCTAAGTAATGGCCATTTCCTGGACATAGCGGACGCAGAAAAGCCAATCGAAACAGAGGTTAGTAGTTTCCATTTAGTAGGCTTATACACCGTATTGTGTTGTACACCGTACTGTGCAGTACACCGTATTGTGTGGTACACCGTATTGTGTTGTCCACCGTATTGTGTTGTACACCGTTTCTGTGGTGTACACCGTTTCTGTGGTGTACACCGTATGGTAGTGTACACCATATTGTGTTGTACACCGTGTTGTGTAGAACACCGTATTGTGTTGTACACCGTGTTGTGACGTACATCGTGTTGTGTTTTACATCTAACTGTGATGTACACCGTTACTTTATCCGTTTGAAAGTGGTGGATATATATTTTAATAATTTGACTTGTACAGTTATTGTTTAAACTGAACACTTTAGTTGTGAAAACTAGATTCGAGTTTAGGGGATAAAGCGACGTCTTGTTGAACATTATAAAATATGTATACTATCTAAGTCTGAACACCGGACTCTGGTGAACACCCATTTCTCGTGAACACCTATTTCTGTTGTACACCCGTATTGTATTGTGTTGTACACCGTGTTGTGTAGAACACCGTATTGTGTTGTACACCATGTTGTGACGTACACCGTGTTGTGTTTTACGTCTAACTGTGTTGTACACCGTTACTTTATCCGTTTGAAAGTGGTGAATATATATTTAAATAGTACGATTTGTACACTTATTGTTTAAACTGAACACTTTAGTTGTGAAAACTAGATTCGAGTGTAGGGGATAAAAGCGACCTCATGTTGAACATTATAAAATATGTATACTATCTAAGTCTGAACACCTGACTGTAGTGAACACCCATTTCTCGTGAACACCTATTTGTGTTGTACACCTGATACTGATATCACATTGTTTACTACAACATATGCAGGTGATAATGGCGATGCTTTGGCGGAGGGGGAGAGCTGTTTACGCAGAACAGAGACTTGCGTTTATAGATACATGGTTTGCGGCTCTTTTGAAGATGAAGTACCAGGAGTTCAGGATATGCAAAGACAAGGCTAAGTTCAACTGGGGGGTTAACTTGAAGTCTTTTGTTACAGGGAAGCCTAGGGGTCAAAAATTGAAAACTAGGTTCCTAAAAAACATTGACAGGGTATATTTGCCAATGAACTGGGCCAACCGAAACTGGGTAGGTGTCGTTATTAACTTGAAGCTCTCAACCGTTGAGGTCCTTGATCCATACATTAAAGGGAACTCCGACGAAGAAGTTGCAAAACTTATGGCACCTGTGGTAGAGATAATTCTGTGGCTGGTTAAGTGTGCTGTAAGCAGTGAGCATACAAAGAAATATTCGACAAAACCGCTTAACTGGGTGAGGGTTGGAGGACTTTATCAGAGTAAGAGGGGAGGTGACAGTGGTCCTGCTGCAGCAAAATTTCTAGAGATGCATGCCTATGGCTTAGGAGCCGAAGATATGGAGAAGCTAACATATGAGGATGTGAAGGAGTTTCGAAAGGTGTACGCGATGGAAGCTTATGAAGAATTTCTTAAACTATAAACTTAAGATCCGTTTAAATTTATTTCCAAACTCTAATTTCGGACTTGTTTAGCTGTACACTACACATCAGTTGGTGTACTCTATATGTATGTCTTTAAACTACTAGTTTCGGGGTTGTTTTGGTGTACACGAAACATCGTTTAGTGTACTGTATTGGTATGTTGTTGCACAAGTAGTTTTGGGGGTGTATAGTGGCAGGCAACAATTAATGGTGAACGATGTGGTGAGGGCACATAGGAGTTTTCAAAAAGGACTTTATGGTATTTAATCGAAAATCTTAATGAAGTTGGGAAAATGTAGTTGGGAGGGTAAATTAACTGAGATACGTGTACTATATGGGTGAAATTTAATTGGAACAGTCAAAAACATTAAATGATGGGTCTATATAAGAACGAGAACGATGGATGATATGTATAAGAAAGGAATAAGAGAAAAAAAAAAACATTGGAAAATGAGTTTGCCAGACCTACCAAACGAGATATTAGCCAAAATAGCAAGAAAAATTGGAGAAAGGCGGTGGTGGCGACTTGGTCCTCTCTTAAGGGCAGGGAGAAGAGGTAGAGATATTGTATACTCTGAAGAAGTGCTAAAGAATGATAACATCTACACTTTATGCAGCGTTCCTAGTGATATCTATGTTGGTGAGCGTTATAGGCCGTTCTTTGAACGTTTCCTTGCAAAGGAGAACCCAATGGCGATATACTACGAAGCACTCCGTATACTTATACAACATGGAGATATTAAGGGTGCTATCCAAATGTTGGGTGCATACGTGCCATCAAAACGCAAGGCGACTCTGACCGCGGGGATTTTGTGCATTTGTGTTGGTGATACAGAAATGGCGTCTGAATATTTGGCATTGTTTTTTCATCATCACGCAGAGCCTGGATCTGAAGAACAACAACAAATGGGAGAAGAGCTCATCCGAGAGATTTCGTGCAACAACCTAGCGTATATGGACAAATATAAGACCACCTTCAAATTCCCTGAAATACCATGTATAAAATTTCCTGAATGTGCTATGGAATGCGCAATTTGTTATGGTGAAAACTACACCAATCTTTGCATGCAATGCAACCTATATTGGTGTGCACGCCGAGTTTGCAGTATGCTTTAGTGTACAAGGGAGCTGTGTACCTAATATTTCTGTGTTTACAACTTATGTATTGAGTATACAACAATATTCTCTTACAGTTGTATTCTATTATGTCATGTACACCCCTTTAGTGGTTTGTTTGACCAAAAAGTGGGCCTGTCGGTAGACCTTATATAAGTTCTTCATCTTTACTTGCAATAAGTAATTTGTAACTCCGACTTCTTTTAGAAAAACGCTGAATTAGTTTCGTCTATTATCAAATCATTCTCAAACAACTGTTTCTAAACGATGGCAACAGAAGAATTGCCTGATGAGATTTTAACCAATATAGTAGTTAGAGTGGGTAAGGAGTCGTATTCGTACTTGGGGCCAATAATCCGCGCTGGGAAAAGAGGGCAAGAGATGGTGTACAACAAAGAAGTGTTGGAGTGTACAAATATTGATGGGTTATGTGCTGATTCAGCAGCAATATACGATGCATCCGTCAATCGAGCAGGGGTTAGCTTCCAACCGGGACGAGGGAGATGTTTCTTCGAAAAGTGTTTAAGGTATGGAAACCCCACATCAATCTATTTTGAGTCATTTAGATTAGTGACCAGAGAGCATGATCTGTATGGGGCGTTAAAGATGGTTAAAAACTAGTTCCAAATGATGCAATCCCAACTTTTGCATACGCGATGCTTCTGTTATGCGCAGGGAAGAAAGATGAAGCTGTGGAGATTTTTGAAATATTATTTGCCCAACATGCCGCTCAATATACATATGAGATTCGAGACATTGGTGATAAGGTGATCGAAGATAAAAGAGGATTCTACCCTGCTTGTCATGGCACTTTCAGGAAGCAATGAGAGTATCCAATTGAAATGCCGACTTGTGGGCACTGGTATGATCATGTCGTATATTGTGACGAGTGTTACATATACCGGTGTGCATTTCAGATTAGAGAGATGTTGTTGTCGTCGGTGAATGTATGGTGGATAGTGGATGACTGAAAGTGTTGCATAGTGAGTGTCCACTTGTTTTCGTAAAGTTATTATTTAGAGTTATCAAAATAGGACGCTTTACGTTGTTGTTGGACAGTTGTGGTAATTTATGTTGGGTACGATTCCCTAATTAGTTTACAACCAGCTGTATTATTGTTTTAATGGAAAAGTGCTTATGTATAAGTTTAAAAAGAAGTTGCCGTGTAAACAAAAAAGCTATTTTATAGGTACATCGAAAACGTAAATGTAGAGGTTGAGAAAAAAATATATTAAAAAAATTATGGGGTGAACATGTAATTGGGAACAGCTAAGACCTTAGAATTGTCTTGTCACTTATCAGTGCTCTGTGGTTGAGAAAACCAACACGCAAAAACAATATAGGAGATGAAAAAGCGAACATACTTTTCGTCAGAGTAGGATGTGAGGCGTGGAAATAGGTGTAAAAAAAAAATAATGTTAGCAATATATTTGTATATCTAGTCACGTGGTTTCCGAAATTGGGCTTGGGTTTTATATTTGACGAGGTCCAGATCGATTATGGTGTACAATTCTCAGGGTGTACATAATAGATAAAGTGTATCCTGTATTACCAAAGAACAGTGGTTCTGAAATACCATTAAGTACAGAATGGTGAGCACAAAACGTCTGAATGACCAAAGAACTTCCAATTACATATACAGACATAGCCGTAATTCAAAATAAAATTGATGGTGTACAAAAAACACAATGTGGTGTACGTACTTAGTACAAAATACCATCAATAAAACAAGGATTTCAAAAGCAAAAGCATTGGGAGTACAACGAAATTACGCAAGCGGTGCGTTGCAAGTTGCCCTGTTGTGTCCGAATCCATTGCATCTAGAACATTTGATTTGCTTCCTGCTTTTCCGTTTCTACATAAGAAAACATAGGTGAACCGTTGCATAAATGACAAGCTACAGAAAAGATAACATATGTGAGATGTGGAAAAAAAGGGAGAAAGATACCTCGAACTCTCCTGTTGAGTTGATTCTGAGTTTTGGAGGTCTCCCAGGAGGACGTTTTGTTTTAGGAGGAAGTACGCACCGGATATGGACAGAATCAGGAACTTCGACCTCGGCTGGATCCTGTGGGGCCCCAAACGCCTTTCCTATGCATTAGTCCAACAAGCGAATGATATTCAAGCCCCCTGATCCGGGCAGTAGCCATTGCGTATCGGCAAGGGAGTCGAAGTATTTGGTATTCTCTGCAAGTGCACGTAGCTTTGTCGAGTGAAACGTGAAATTTTTCCCCATCTTTCGTGGCCACTTCGAAATCTCAAGCATATGCAGAACGGACGGTTAAAGCAGTGGAGGCGGGCAATTGTTGAAGTAATTGTTTCTCGATTTCCACAGGAATGTCCCCAATAGTATTAGCAACTTTCTTCCTCCGGGCCTCGAACCACCTACTAAGCATCTTCCTAAAGAATTCAATGAGCGCAACAATAGGACTATCCCTAGCTGGCAGCAGTGCTTTATTAAGAGACTCAGCTATGTTGCTTGACATTAGGTTATAGCGATCCTCTTTGAAATATGCACGGGTCCAGTGTTCAACGCCTATCTCCTCTAGATATTCCCAACATGCGAGCTTCCTACGTTTAATACGAGCATAGCACTTTTTAAAGTCTCTAACCCGGAACATATTTCCAGCTTTCCAAACAATACCTGACAATCTTGGGAACTTGCTTTTGACATTTCGCTTGAGGTGGACAAGACAAGTGCCGTGATGCGCCTTAGGGTACACCTCAGACATAGCTTTGTAGATTGATGGGCACCGGTCAGAAACAATTGTCAGATCAGCACCATCGTTTACAATGGCCTCCAATTTAGACATAAACCAAGTCCAAGAATCGTGATTCTCGCTGTCCACTATAGCAAAAGCGATAGGGAAGATATGAAAATTTGCATCTTGTCCACTTGCAGAAAGCAAACACCCTTTGTATTTTCCATGGAGGTGGGTACCGTCCACCACAACAACGCGTCGGATGTACTCTAGTCCTTGTAAACTAGCGCCAAATGCAACAAATACGTACTTGAATCTCTCGTCTTGGACCTCATCTTCCTCTGTCTGTAAGTGGTATATTGTGCCAGGATTGGCTAGTTGCAAGACATGTAAATAAAGCGGCAACAACAAGTAGGAATTTTCCTCAGTCCCCTGAGCAGATGCAATAGCTAATTCTTTGGCTTTCCAGCATTTCCAATAAGTAGCATTGATATTATGGTCGAATAACACCATCTCCGGGATATCCCGTGCTCTTGGACCAGATGAAATACTAACATATTTAGACCTTAATAGAGCAGCAATGACCTTTGATGTCGCATGTTTTGAAAATTGCCCCCGTGTCTCAACGTTACAAACGTGGTCCAGCTTAACTTTCCTGATCTCATACTCATCACTATCTCCGATCTTATGTGCAAGAACACGCCAGTCACATAGCTTGTCAACACATTGTGCAACTAGATAATACTTGGCATGCCTCACAAACCGAAATCGGAAAACTCGATTGATAGCGTAAATGGACAATGCGATTTTATACTCTTCTTTAGACGCAAAATCCCGCCCAACGTACATGGCGTCGTCCTCCTTGGTTAGGTCGACGTCGTGTCCTCTGAAGTCTGGAGTGTCTGAATCGTTGAACATTGGAGGTATGTCTTCATACCCATAAATTTCTGTCAAGCTAATCCCTTTCTTTAAAGCTTCTGACCGTTTTCTCTTCAACTTAGGAGTATTCTCCTGTAGAGGGCCGAACCGTTGCTGTTGGGGGAGGGAAGCTTCCTTCGAGAGAGAGTCCATGTCTCGAAGGAGGTCAGAAAATCTGGTTGGGTTTGTTAGGGGCGGCTCAACAAAGTCATCATAATCTTCTTGAGGGAAGCTTGCGTGAACGAAGGCATCTTGATCGGCTTGAGACATGGATGCGTCGACATGTGGGTTGTCATTCAAGACGAATTCGTTCCAGTGATCATAGTCATAATCCTCCTTGGATTCATATTCTTCGGCGGATTCGTTGTCCTGCTCGCTCTCCGCCTCGTCGGAGTCGCTGTCCGAGTCGTCAACGTTCTCTTCTGGATTGGGTATATCCCCGTGAGCAGCAATTTCCATTTGAGCTTCTATTGCTTCAATGTGGGCTATGAGTGTGTCGTCATCCATTTCACCCCGTAAGTCATCAGCATCGACAGACGCGTTGTTGGAGTGTACGGTGGTGATGTTGCTCTCAACATATTGTACACCAACTTGGTGTTTCTGCAAGGTATGCGTAGCTGGGATAGCAGTGGATGCGTTTTTTGGATCAAGCGGTACACCAGATTGATCCGCCACGTAAGTAGATGGTTGTACACGGGGGCGGTAGATAGAGCTTTGATCATGGGACTCAGTTGCAAGCAGCGCCGGAGATAATTTTGGAATGTTTGTAGTGGTTCTAAGCAAGCGGAAGTATGTGCGAACACTGGCCATCGGCTAGGCTTTTGAAAGTAACGAAAAGGTTGACGGATTCAGTGCCTTGACAAATAGATTTGAACGATCGTAAATCGCGATCATTTATTATCTCCGACGGAGGTGGTTCTACGCCCCTGCGTCTGGCGAGGACGTCGTCACACCAATACGTCATCTCGACGAGAATGTCATCGCCGAGCACGGTGTATTTTGTACGAACTACTTTCTCGAGCATTTTCGCACTGTTTATTGCGGAGATGTTAATGGCACGACCACCTCGGGTTTTGTCAATTTTGAAGTCCCAATGGCCATTCCAGAAGCATATCCAGCGCCCCACTAAAGAGACGCATGAATCCTCACCTGGAAAAGTCAAACGATAAAAGTCAGCGAATATACTTTGACTTTTTAATAAAACTCAAAGAAAGAGAAGATATAAGACAAACCTTCCATGGGGAAGAAGACGAATCAGACTAACTCCAACAGAGATGCCAAATCCTATGAACTTATGTTCTGTAAAACTTTAGTCTTTGGACTACGGGATTTGTAGGGTTTGATGTCTGTCCACTCAAACAACCCACTACTTTCTCGAGAATGATTACTTTCAGTACACCGCATTAAATGCTCGTTTCCCTCCAAAACGCGAAGCATGATATTTAACTACAGAGTAATTGGCCAAATTAAACAAAAGCATATTGGCTAGAAAGTATTATTAAAATGAAGTAGATATGGGCTGCATCACGGAAGGCCCAAGAGACGTTTTTCGGTATAGCGTGGCCCAATTATCGGCGGTGGTCCTTCTCGTCATTTGTAAAAACGCCCCTCTAATATACCCCTGTATTAGAGGAACAGTGTAAAACTATCCAAATTCCAAATTTCATTTTAAAACTACCCACTTTCCAAATATAACTTCCAAAAACTATCCACTCTCCTAAATTACTCTTGAATAAATTGGCTTTAGCTTACAGTTTGATCGATGGTGATGCAGAATTGTGGTTTCATCGGAGACAATCGCGGAAGCTTTTCGAAACCTAGGAAACGTTGAAGAAAAATTTCTTGTGTAAGTTTGGAGGCTGTGATCTTGTGCGGATTCAGAAGAAGACAACATTGCTTAAGCCACAGGAAACAATTTCAACGGAAAAACTGGTGCGATTACACGTCATCAAAGTGCGATTCAGTGCGATTCAAAGTGCGATCCAGAAATTTCAAGATCTCCTCGAAAGCAAGCAGCTCCGGTGGCTCTGCTGCCGAGGTTATGGCGGTGCAAACGGCGGAAGCTCTTCCTCCGAACTCGGATCATCCACCGATACCAACCAAAACTTGATGGGCGAACGTTATGAAGAATCGTCCCTCTCTTTCTAAACATGATTTTCAACTCTCTGATGATGGTTCTGAAGCAGTAGTGGTTCCAGATGATGTCCTGGAAGATACTCCTTTGTGGGAGGACTTCCTAATCGGGCGGTTTCTCTCAACAGCTCCACACGTTGCGAAGATTCACGTTATTGTGAATAAAATTTGGTCCGTGGGGGACAAATCAATGAAAGTGGATGTCTTTGAAGTCAGCGACAAAGCAGTAAAATTTCGGATTCGAAACCCAGTTGTTCGATCCAGGATTCTCAGAAGAGGGATGTGGAATATTGCAGATATTCCCATGATTTTATCCAAGTGCTCACCGATTCTTGAGGATACTGAGCCAGAAATCACAACGATTCCCATGTGGGTGACGTTAAAAAATGTTCCACACACGCTGTTTTCCTGGAAGGGGTTAGGTTTTCTTGCCAGCGCTGTCGGAGAACCAAAACATCTTCATCCTGACACAGAGTTATGCACCAAATTTGAAGAAGCTAAAGTATTCGTAGAAGCAGATATGTCTAAGACGTTGCCAAAGACACATAAATTTCAACTAAAGAAGGAGGGAGAGATTGAGGTGGAGTTTTCATATCCTTGGTTACCACCAAGATGTACAATCTGTGATAAATGGGGGCATGTATCAGACTCATGCCTAGTCAGCTCAAAGCAAGTTTCAATACTGCAATGAAACGACAATAGTTTAGTTAATCGGGTCCTCGCTGATGTTGCTGGAGAGAAGAGTCTAAATACGCATCCCATCTCTGCTCTAGGCCAAGAACTAACCATAGAATGTCCTAAGGTAACCGAGACAGAGCCTAATATGAACCGAGATGCAGTAAGCTCATCAAGTGGGGAAGTCGAAAACCAGAACAAAGAGAAGGAGGTAAATACAGAGCACGTCCCAATAGAAGCATCTACATCGGATTGGCAGGAAATTTCCCCAGGTAAAAGGGGAAGATCATCGGAAGCATTGATAGATGATGACATAATAACAACACCATCAAGGTATTCAGTTTTATCGGAGGAAGAAGAACTCACTCAGATATTGCCTAAAGAAGGAGATGTGAATCATACGACCGAAACTCTTCACGAAGAGGACGAAGAAGGAGAGATTGCACCTGTTGTGGCAACTGTACAAAAAATCATACCCAAAGGAAATCAAGGCGCTCGGGTTCCCCTCCACAGAGCTTCAAAAACATCTCACAAATATTTTTCAACTACTCAAACTCCCACAGCCATGGGGATTATGACGCAGAAGAAAACCTCCAAACATAAGTGAATGCCGGGCTTCTTTTGGAATGTTCGCGGATTCAACAAAACATCAAAACATTCCATCATCCGTAACTGGGTGAATAATAGTTCATTAGATTTTGGTTGCTTGCTGGAGACACGTGTCAAGGAGAGCAAGGTTTTACAGATAAGTTCTTCGGTTTTCAATAGTTGGTCTATTATGTCAAATTATGAATATCATCAGTTAGGACGCATTTGGGTGGTTTGGAAAGACAATGTGTGGATTACACCGATTTTCAAAAGTGCTCAGATGATAACGATTTCAGTCCTACTAGAGGGTATGGCAGAGGAGTTTTTCTGTTCCTTTGTTTACGCTTCGAATTTTGTGGAGGAAAGGAAGATTCTCTGGGAAGAAATTCGAAATCATCAGGACACCCTACTGGTTCGTAACAAATCATGGATTATTTGTGGTGATTTTAATGAAATTTTAAAAGGGGAAGAGCAATCTATTTCTATCCACTCCCCATCGCATCACCCGGGGATGGGCGATTTCCAAAGCTTGGTGAGGTACTGTTCGATTCTGGATTTGGGGTATCATGGCCCAAGGTTTACATGGACTAATAAACAAGAGGAAGGTATTATATGCAAAAAGCTTGACCGGTGTTTAGTCAATGAGGAATGGCTA
>OVAY01001539.1:0-27972 GCA_900406395.1 Kernera saxatilis | reverse complement strand
AGAGTTTTGAAATAGCAAAGAAGGGTAATTTAGTCATTTATGAATTAATGAATGGCAAATTTGAAAATGGACTTCTTGTTGTGGCATTTTTGAAAATAGACTTCTTGTTTGTGGCATTTTTTAGAATCCCCCTACAAATTATATCCTTTTTCCTCTAATCACTATTTCCATAATTTTTTAATATTTGATTTTTTTTTTATCAAACGGTTTATTGGATTTTTCTTGACATATATCTTTCTAATTTTAAAATTTTGATTTTTCGATCTGTAACCTCTTGAAGAGACATTATGACAAATGTGTACTTACTTAAAACTCAAACTCGAAATCAGAACAGAATTGTCATTCAAAGTCAAGTACCAAATTTTTTTTCATTGAAGCACATCTTGGCATATTATTGCGATCCAAAATCCAAATAACAAGAATAGTATGGACCAAATGTTCGAAACTTCTTACTAGTCCAAGAAAGCTTCCAGAAAAAAAAAAAAGAAAAAAGAAAAGAAAATGTTTTGCAATGAAGAATATTGTTTTACGATTCATTTTCACAGTTTTATTCTCTACACAAATTAAACAACAAATCCAACCCCATACCAATTTACTTCTTCTTTTCTTCCTTCCAAATCCAAGTCTTTCAATTCACAGACACTTCATAGGAACACTCCAAGTCGTATTCTTAACTTGTTCAGATAAAGACAAATACTTTCTCCAGTCATCAAGAACAAGATTAAGATCATGAAGCTTCTTCTCTAATCCAATACAACAATTAGCATGCATCGTACACACTAAGTTTATGTCTCTGCTCGTCTGACAAAACCCACCAAAGTAAACCGTATCAAAGAATCTCATCTGGATTCCAATCTCTGAGACTAAAGCCTCGTGCTTGATTTTGTTGAACACATCTTGGTCATGTAACTCTGGATAATCCAGACGAGATTTGTACCAGAACTTGTAGAACTCGATGCTTCTATGGTTCGATTTCACGTAAGTGAAGCCTCCGTTTACCCAATTGTCGGAGTCATAAGGATCACCGAAGAATCGATCACACGCCATCTGAAAATCTCCATCTGGATACAGCCGAGGAAATGGATCTCGAAGCCACATTATATCTGCATCCTAAATATATATGGGAAAACATTGTTATGTATTTAAACCAAAAAAAAAAAGACATTGTTATGTATGAATTGTTTTTTTAAGATATCAAATACAGCATATCTCACATTTATATAGAGATTTCACACATATTTCTAGTTATAATTTTGTGTTTAATTTCGTTTAAAAAAAAAAAAAATGAAGAGACCAAACTTGCTAGATTTAATGTTAGTTGTGATATTTTCACAAGAAGTGATTTTTTTTTTAACTTGCAAAGATTATGGGCCTTGTTCAAATTTATCTAAGAAAAATTGGGCCTTAGTTAATTTTGTTTTGGGTCGTGTACGCTAATACAAATATAAGCGCCTCTTAAAACGACCATGAATTGTATGTACACATATGTTTCTTGATCATAGATTGTTAAAAAAAAGATTTGAGAAAAAGGAAAAATTGAGATGGATGATGAAGATGAGTACCGTGAAGATGAAGTTAAATCCCATTTCAAGCACTTGCGTGAGAAGCTCGATCCTTCGCCACATCATTTTGAGGTAATCGGGAGTAGCAAAGAGTTTCTCGCCAGAGAAATCAGTTCCTGAGGTTTCTAAATAGTAGCAGTTTGGGTGAAGTTGTGAACAGCGATCAAATGCCTTGGAATCCAAGCAAACCACAACCACATGTTGAAGTAGCTTCTGTGTTCCTTGTCCGATACGAAAACTCTCAAGAAATAGATCGAACAGAGAGTTTGGCTTTGCCCATGCTTGATTCAACGTTGTTATTATAACTGTTCGATTCTCTGTTGATGCATTCTCCAGAACTTCCCTAAAACTGATTGACTTTGATCTCTGAAAAAACCAGAAACAAATTTTGATTACAAATTTCTTGAAAAGATCCGGACAAAGCACAGATCGAGAAATATGCATAAGTGTTAACAACTCACTGTCTGTGGTGAAGACAAGGAGGTGCGATCAAGCAAAGGACGAGAAGGGGAAGAGAGAAGAGAGGTGAGATTGTTGACATCGAGCTCTTGACGAAAAGGATATGCTGTTTTGTAAAGAAGAACACATGAAGCAGCTAAACCTAGAAACAAGAAGAAGTTTCTCTTGACTTCTTTTTGTCCGATCGCAGATCCCAAATCCTGAAACGTTGAAGGGGAAGATGGAGTAGAAGAAGAAGAAGAAGAAGAGTTCATGTGTTCTTGAAGGGGTTTAAAGCGTTTCTTCCGTTTTTTTTTTCTCTGTTTATTTTGTCGGTTCTTATAATTAAGTAGAAAAGGTTAAGGCAAACGTCACCACTAGCACTTTTGTAAAGGGCCTTGTTCTTATTTTGTTACATAAATCATTTTTTTTATATCAGGCTCTTTTTATTTAATGAATTCTTGTTTTCTTTTTTTTAGAACAATTCTTGTTTTCTTTTTCCCCTTCTGAAATTAAATTTTGTTTTATTAGAGAGTGTAGAGAATCAACAGCCAAGTGATATATATATGTATGAATACTTTGTCGCTGGGAGAAAAAGTAACTATCAAAAAAATATAAATATATCTAAGTGACAGAATCGTGTACGAATTTTTAAATTGTGAACATTGCTAATTTACTAATCAGATGATGGAAAAATTGCGGAACAATAAATAATCACAGAGAAACATTTATGAACCGAGAGAGGACTGATTCGCTGGATGAGAAACGGGCACGAGAATATCTTATACTTTTTATATAAAGATATTTAATTTTTTTAGAATATTATCAAAATTCTAGTGCATCAAGAGTCTTCTTTGCTTTAGCTTGAATAAGATCAAACCGTCTAACCGATCGAGGATGTATTCCTTTCTTCGTTTACGCGAGCCGGAACTTCCGATTCAGTTAGAGTCTCTCTCCTTTCTTTGTGAGTTAAAAGTCCAAATACATATATACTTGATTTCATTATGTTTATATAATCTGTATTTTTAGAAACTTAAACATCATAGGAAATAGTATATTCATGCAACTACCGTAATGTCGACTTAGTCGAGTAAACATAAGGGATTAAGGGTTTAGTAATTGAAATTGATGCCAATTAATTAATTGACTAATTCTCCCATTATAGTCTCAACACGTGGCTTTTGATGTTGTTTTGATCACGTTACTTCCGACGAGTCGTGGCTGCCGTTTATAATATATTCTTTTTTTTTTTGTCAACCCGCTATATTTTCTATTTATAAAATGTCCTGTAGTTTATTTCTTTCATAAAGTGAATGGGTCAATTAATTCATTAAACAATGATTTAACTAAGGGACTGAAGTTGATAGCTTACTGGCTATCTTTTATAAAGTCATCAAGACCCTCAGCTGGCATCGAATTCTTACTAATGATTAAAACATTTTGAATTCTAATATTTGTCAATGAGTGTATATATATACTTTTAGCAAAAAAAAATAGAGTATATATATTAACTGATTAGTTAATGATAAGACTAGTCTAAATAAAATTATACGATATAAGATTTTGAGTTTTAGGTATGAGTGTTCACATATGACATTATAAGAAAAAAAAACTTTAGCTTAATTGGCTGAAAATTATGATCGAGTGATTTTAGACTGTTATATGGCTACATGGGTTTAGATCCTGGTATTTTTAAACTTGAATTCAAATTCAGGTCCTAGAACGATAAATCGTTGATATTTAATACAAGGACCAAAGTTTTGATTTCCACAGTTGTCTGCCTATGATTTTCCGCCAGCGTATCAAAGACTATGACCCTACCGTGTTCGACAAATTCCAACGAATTGGTTGAGATTTACAATTATTTAACCTTTCATACTTTTTTTTTTTTTATAATAATGGAGGATTCGCACCGTACAATCCAGTATTCAAACCATAATTACGAATTTACGATGATAATGATATAATGAGTAATTTTATCTATTTTGAAATAGAATCCCATTTCAAAACTCTCAAATATTTCAGAACCGGCTTTGATTACATCAAGGCCTCGCCACAAATTTTTGGAAGACTTAAAACGAATGAACGAACGAGGTCAACCTAAAGGTTTTTGCCGACAAAAGTAAGATTTATTAAAGAAAATATTTGTCCTCGGCATTACCTTTTTCTTATGGTTTTGTATCAAATACTATAGTCTAGTGGTTCTAATTAATCACAGATGAACTTCTATTTGTACTAAAATAATGCTGCGATTTTTTTTTCCCTTATATAAATTTTTAATTTGATTATATAAATCTCCATCACTAAAAAATTACGAAACAAAAAAAAAAAAAATTACGAAACAAAAACCGACTTTAATAACTATTTAAACGATCTTTAACGAAACTACCTTCATATATCTACGCTCACAACCTTAATAACCACATCTAGGTGGAATATTCCATTTAGTCTCGGTCACGGACGTATTCAACGATACATATCGTTTCCAATCTTCAAGAGCAGCCTTCAAATTATTCACTTTGTTGTCCAAACCAATACAACAATTAGCATGCATTGTGTTGACCACATTGATATCCCGGCTCGGCTGGCAAAACCCTCCAAAGTAAACCGTGTCGAAAAACCTCATATTGATTCCAAGTTTAACGATGAAATGTTTGTTTTTTATGAAGTTGAACACATCTTGATCGTGTTTTTCAGGGAACTTCCGACTCGATCTGATCCAGAATTTGTAAAAATTTAATGTTTTGTTGTTTGCCTTGACATATGTGAATCCAGAATTCACGTGATTATTTTTGTCTGATGGTTTTCCATTGTAATCGTCGCACGTTATCTGAAAATCGGCGTCTGGAAAAAACCGAGGAAATGGGTCTCGAAGCCACAAAATATCTGCATCCTATAAACAACAAACTTATCATTTATACACTACAAAATTAAAATATACAATGTCAACAATAGAACAAATATATATATATATACATATATATATATATATATATATATTTTTATTGTGACATATATGTTTAAGGAAGAAATAAAAATAAGACAGGTAAAAGAACTACTATAATTATTATTGCAACCTTTTTTATTGTGACAATCACGATAATTTTCAAAAAAAATGTATTGCTATTTTGATACTTTCATTATTTCACATATATATTGTTTTGTCAAACATATTTATTTAACATCATATATAGTTCACAATAAAGCATCTCTATATACGTGCACACGCAAACAAAAAAAAGGTTACAATCTTGAATTTTTTTTTTTGTTTGGCAAAACCATCTTGAATAAAGATAATTTTTATATTGAAATGGTTCAATATCCTGAGTTAATCTCTACCGTCGTGTCCTAGCCAGCCACGTAATGTAAATGAATCAATATAAATCAAGAAAAATTAAACGTTTAAATTGGAAGTCAGAGGTACGCTAAAAACAAAACAAAGAATCTCCATAGTCAAATCTAAAACCCTCAAATAAAAAAAGAAAAATCTAACAAAAGAAAAATATTGGAAACCAATTCTATATCATTGAATGGTGTTATGCATAGTTGATATATACGTAGATATCTCACAAATGAACAATTCATGTTTTTTTATATAATCAAATCTTTTTATATTCTTTTTAAAATTACATATGTTATATCAATCTTTTCTCTTCAAAGTCCCACAAAACATTGTAAATTTAGATTAGTATACTTAGATCAAATACTAATATTTTGCATTTAGTAAATAATTTGTCTTACTATTATTATATAGTTGAAAAATTCCGCTGATGGCGCGAAAACTTTTCTAATTCAACGTATGAAAATAGTTGCCTTATTTGAAAAAAAAAAGAATTACTTATAAGACTTTAGTTATAGAAAATAGATTGATTAATAAATAATTATAAATAAAATAAGAGAAGAATATTGAGATACCGTGAAGATGAAGTTGTATCCTAAACCAAGAACTTGTCTAAGAAGATCCATTCGCCGCCAAATGAGTTTTAAATAACCGGGAGTCATGAACCGGTTTGGACCGGAGAGTTGGTCTGAATCTGTAGCGTTAATCAAGTAGCAATGAGGATGAACCTCTATGCACCGATCATATGCCTTATTATCCAAGCAAACCGCGATCACGTGCTTCAACAGCCTCTCCGTTCCTATGCCGGCTTTAAAACTCTCTCGAAACACATCAAATGTTGAGTTTGGTTCGGCCCATGCTTGGTTTAACGCCGTGATGATCACCGTATTATCCTCCATAGCCGCATTCATCAATACTCTCTCCAATTCTGAAGCCGGTTTCCTCTTTTGTACCTAAAAAATATAGTTTAAGATTAACAATTTAACATATCAACAAGATCAAATCACGGTAGAGTAATTTTCATTATTTTTACTGTTCAAGACTAAAGCTGGGTTTCGCAATTGATTATTTTAGATTCTAGAGATTCTTAGCCTGAAATTGAATGTGAGATTTTTGATCATTTAGAAAACGATATCACCATTTCCATGCATAGCCTTCGTAACTCATGTTAATATAGCTAGTTTTGATGTATCTAAATTATCAATAAATATATGTAATATATACTCACCGTTTCTAAGGAAGTCTCGTTTATGATTTTTGAAGAATAACAATCGGTCTTCCATGGAGAACCCATGTTGAGTGGATTATTTGCAGATTTGTAAAATAATAGGCAAGAAAGTGTTACGGTCGTGACCAATAAAACGACTTTAATCACGTCTCTTCCTCCGAACAAGCCATCGGAATATATCACCGGCGGCTTAGATATTCTGTCGTCGTCGTAGCCCAAGGAAGATGATTCGCCGTTCGTGCTCTTCATTGTTTTGACTATGAATCCTTCTTTTTTTTTTTGTCTTCGTGCGTTTTTCTTTATATTGCCTCACCACATCTTTTTCCGAGTGATTTTTCTTTCAATTTAATTGTATAACTTACTTGCGAAGAATTTTATAACGATCCTTGTGATTGTAACCTTTGAAGATATTTTTCTTTCTCACACCGGAAGTTTCCTTTGAATCCTAGGGTCTATATCATGACCAAACCGGGGTTATATCTTTCTACCCGTTCGGTTTAGTTGTGTCTCAAAATTGAGTATAAGCCCTTCAAGTTAACCAAGAAAACTATACGCCGACAGAAAACATAAAATTGATCAAAGCTAAGAAACAACAACGCAAAATTGATCGCTTTCAAAAAAAAAAAAAAAAACAACGCAAAATTGTTTTTATCTTAATTAATTATATCGAAGATATCAGTGACACGACGATAAAAGTAAATGATTTTGATTTCTGACAATCACGTTATAACGAATGACTGGAAAATTTTGTCATATTGATGAATTAACAAGGACGAAGCTAGTGATTAGTGGCTTAACTAATAAAATCTTAACTATTGAATTATCATGTCACCATAGCCCATATTCGTAGGACATATTCGCCTAATAAAAAAAAATTATTTATGTTTCCATGGGAAGAAATTTGATTAAAATTACTCCTACACTTTGGCTCACTCCATATGGTGACAATTTTGGTATAATTTCTGATTTTATACCAGAATAATAAAATCCAAATAGACAAGATTTTTCATAATTTTGGGTGATCCATAAAAAAAGCCGTATCTACTAAATTTTCGATAAAAGGACCCCAATGGTCAACATATTTTCGTTGAGATCGAGTGACACTATATATCAACCCCGACGTGGCTTGAAATATGCTTATAGTATGGGTTGATCCGTTCCCAGTTTGGCATAATGTCCTACACCGGTTCAGCTGTAGGCATTTAACCGGTTATAATCATTACCGGTTTGAACCGTCGGGTTTAAGTGCTCAAGCAAAATAGAGAACCTTATCGAGGTAATTACGTATTTAGCGTTGAACTTGAAGAGGTCAATAATTTGCTACAACGTTTAATTAAGAAAAGCCTCGAATAAAATGGCATTTGTGTATATACTCGTTTCTATTGGTCCTCTGGTCAGATGTAGAGTTAAATTTCAATTCGTACTTCTAAATTGAATTTCCAAAGGAAAAAAGTTGAAAGTTGATATTAATGTTGACCGCTCCGAAAAAGACGTCTTCATTCTCATGGTTGTAAATTGAATTGGACCATGTTGAGTTATAACAGTTAATAAAACATCTATGATTGAAGTCTTAATTATAAATATGGTGGTTGATAAAAAAAACAAAATATGGTGATCTAAAAATTAACCATAAATATAGGTTTTGCATATTATGTCAGATTTTAATGTAATTTCTAAACTAAGATAAATATTATGGTGAAGAAAATTATTATTTTTACATGAAATGATTGATAAAAAAATGGTTATGTGAAAGGCATAATTGGATAGTACAGTTTTTAACATTCTTTTTGGTCACCTCTCTTACTATCCACAACTACATCCAATTAGGTTGCAATTTAACAACAATTTTTTTTATGAATAATATAAATTTCAATAAAGCCACAAGGTTCAAGGCTCACAAAATCATAAAGTCAAAAAAAAAAAAAAAAAAAAANNAAAAAAATATATATATATATATATATAAATTTACATACCCTCATTTGTATAGCTTGTTTGATTATCCCTTGATGTCTGATGTCGAGACAATCGAAGAAAATTAGAGTCTCCAAAGTTAACACTATTAGAATCATAGACCTCCCAAAACTCTCTAGGGCATCCATCGACGAAATCCACGCCTTTCCCCACAAGTAGCACAACATGAGAAATAAATCTCTCATACTCACTTCCCTGACGTTCAATGAATTATGGAGACAGAATGCCCTATAAAAATTAAACATTAAAAATAATATTAAGAATATCAGAAAAATAAATTAAATGTTAACAAAAAATGATGAAGTGAGTTTTTGTAGCTGAACTCAGGAATATCTATTAATTGCAAATTTATTAATAGATCATAATAGTTCAAGGGTGAGAAAATGAACACGGAAAGAAAACTCAGAAGTGTAGATTAGGTCAGTGGATTTTCTTGCACTCTTTGGTGGAAGATTTATTGGGCTTCGTGGGATTAGAATAATCCATCTGCAAAATTGACCGAGTGAGTGCATACATTTAGCAAAAGTCAAATAAATATTAGACAGCTACAAAAACTTACTTCATCATCTGAATCATCTGATTCAGGCTTCACTTTAGTGTCAGCCTTGACAACAGCAGCTGAAAATGGTGAAAAGAAACTATTGGAATAGATGAATCAATCGCACATTTTTTGTGCACAAAAGAAAAGAACATATATGAATCAATTGTTTGTGAAAATGATTTTTTTTTTGTTATTCAAATCGAATAATGTGGTTGACAATGAGTTTATATACAATTGATATCACCAGGTAAACCAAACCAGATGCATCATGACTCGTTAGCCTAATGTATCAGAAGGTCAGAGAGAGATTCAACCGGAGATTTAGAAGAAGTCCATACCTGAAAATCATAAACGCAACCCAATTTATTAATAAAATATAATGGTTGAAGGGTGAGAAAATGAACACGGACAGTGAAGAAAAATATAATAAGAAGGTATGTTAAACTAAAGAGATCAAGATGAAGTGGTAATAATCACCAAAGCCCATGAGAAGAGCTTCTAGAAGAGATGGGGCTGATAAATGTCGTGGGAGAAGAAGTGATGGGGCTGATCTTTGAATTAAATTAACAATAAGTCATGAGAGAAGCATGGGAGCATCTTTGTTTCTTGTGTTTTGTATTTTTGTCTTATGTGCTGTACTCTTGTCTCCACTTTCTCCCTTTGTACTCTTTTTAAATACGGTGCACTTATGCACTACGATAATTAAGGAGACATTGTCTCTCTTCACTATTCTCTCACTCTCACGAACTCATCTCTCTCTATTCTCTCTCTAATTTTTCGTCCTTAGCAATTCTCTCCATTCTCCATTCTTCCAACGAGTTCTATACAACCATTCTCTTATTCTCTTAATCTCTCAATCTCTTGTTCATTATTCTGGCTACATTAAATCTATGCTTAATCTTCATATTCTCACAGATTACATCGGTGAATTCGACAAAATCCTGAATTCAATAGTAAAAGAGAGGAGGAAATTTATTAACTGAGAAAAGGAACCATAACAATGGAGAAAACCATACAAAATGATGATTACATAAGCGGTGGAAGATTTAATGGGCTTCTCGGCATTAGAGTAATCCATCTGCAAAATTGACCACCAGATAATTATTTATCACTATGAATGAGTGCATACATTTAGCAAAACACAAATAAATCTAGACAGCTACAAAAACTCACTTCATCATCTGAATCATCTAATTCAGGCTGCTTGGCCTTTGGCTTCGTGTGAAGCTTGACAACAGGACCACCAAAATGTCCTAGAGGAAACAAGGAGAAAATAAAATATTAGAACAGATGAATCAATCCTTTGTGAAAATGATTTTCTACTATTCCAATCGAATAATGTGACAAAGTAAACCAAATTTTTTTTTTACTTGAAATGATTGATAGAAAAAATGTTATGTGAAAAGACATAATTGGATAGAACAGTTTAACATTCTTTTTGGTCACCTCTTTTATATTATGTGAAAAATATCCACAACTACATCCAATCAGGTTGCATTTACAAAATATATATATATTTTTTATAAAACTAATATATTATGTGAAAAATGCTTAGATTATATATTGTATCACTATTTCTCATAAATATTGTTTTATATAGTTTCTCATATGAATCCAAGATGGATGTGAGACTGGGGTCTCGACTTGGGATTGCGTCAGGACTTCAACATGACCAAGGCCAGTAATAATTTGTCAATTTCTATGGTATGATCTTAAAATTGGTACTTTTATTCCCTTTTATCTGTAATTGTTTTACAAAAAAGAGAAGAAATAAAAACTAAACATAAAAGACTTGACCAACGTTCAAAAGGGTCTCATGAGGAACATGTAAGATAACACTATTCTCCCTACAAATCTTGGCAAGAAACGCATAAACATAATCAATCGCGATCTTTTTTGGAAGCCATGATCCGGTTCTTGCTTTCACCACTGTGTTTCCCATAATATGAACAACCCCTGAATCTTTACAAGTCTTTAGAAACTCCAACTCATCCTCCTCCTCTTCCTCCACCGTGTTGTTCTGACTGAAACTTATCGCGTTATGCGGTGAATCAGCGGGAACTATCGTGTCTAAAGTCGACACGCTGTAGTCCACCATCGATGAGAACATATCCATGTTGTTGTTGTTGTTGTTGCTGTTGTTGCTATTGTGGTTGTTTTGGGGGTTGTTGTTGTGGATCAACTCTTCTCTGGACTCTTGTGTGTGGTTGACGGAATACGCGCTGCTGTAGGTGCTAGAGTTTGAAGCTGGCTCCATCATCGTTTCGATTCGGATGAACGAAAAGAGGTTATTGAACAGTTTGCTTTCAAAATCGTCGTCTTTCCTATGTAGATCTTTGTAACCATACCTATTCAAATAGTTTGAGATTTCAGGGTGGGTCTTAAAACTCTTTGTCTGAAGAATATGAATGACGAAGAAAGGACAGTACCTGGCTACGCAGCGGAACATTCGGAATGTTTTTGGTCCGATTCTTTTCACAAGAAACCTCTCTTCTTCAGGGACGGTGTAAACCGGAAGGTACTTGACGCAGACAAAGACTACGACCGAGTGAATCGCGGGAAGGTTGGTGATGAAATGAGAGAAGATGTGAGGGACACCGCTCGCTAATTCCGTGTAGACTAAACCGATCCCGGGGACACGAACAAGCCCGAGGCTGGGACCGAGACCGAGTATCCAACTCATGGAGACTTTACTGTGCACTTCAAACTCATATTTCTTGACTGTTGCATAATGCCAAACCAACATTACGACAAGAGAGATGGCTGCTATGATGAGCGGAACCCATCCTCCTTCATTGATCTTGAAGATCACGGCCGAGAAATACGCGAATTCCATCACGAATGAGAGGATGGCGAATATAAGGACAAGGCTCCAGTGGCACCGCCACACGAGCAGCATGATCAACACCATTAGTAATGTGGTCACAAGCATCACGAGCACAACCGCAGTCCCTAAGTTCACCAAGATACCAAAAAACAGTCAGATGAAAAGCATTATCATTTGGTTATGAATGCTCAAAATCGAACCACAATGCCCACTTCTATATCTTACCGTATGCATTCCCGATTTGGCTCTGATTCTTGAAACTCGCAGTGACGGCGATGCAGCCGATCATGAGTATCCAGTTAATATCAGGGCAATAGATCTGACCGAGGAACTTCTTGGAAGTATGAAGAATTTTAACTCGAGGGAAACATCCATGAGACACGGCCTGCTTGATTATCGAATAAGTCCCTGAGATCGTAGCTTGGCTCCCAACGATTGCAGCTCCTGTCGCGACTACAAACATTGGCCAATATACACTTTCTGTGGAGTCGAAGCAAAAGAGAGAGTTTCAGTGTTTTGTAAGAGCACTATGTATGACTTGAGGACCATTAAAGCTTTAAAACAGGTTTAGGACAAACCCGGGATAGATGCATAGAACGCATCTTTATAATGTTCCTTGTGGTTCACAAGATACGCAGCTTGTCCACAGTATGCAAGAAGAAGACAAGGGAACACAAAAAATGTAAAGGCGAGCTGTATCGCTAGTAACGGGAAATAAGCAATGTCTGCGTATAGAGCCTCCGTGCCTGCAATTTTCAAGAAGAAACATTCAGAGATGGCTTTAAAGAGAATCTCTTTTGAGACTTAAAGGTATTTACCTGTTATGCTGAGAAGAATGCCACCGAGCGAAATCCAACCATCTAGACCTCGTCTTTTGAAGTACAAGTATATATATGTTGGCGAAAACGCTTTTAAAACGCTTGTTTCGTATTTGCAGATGTTGTATATTCCAGTGGCTCCGATGAAGAGGAACCAAATGAAAACGATAGGTGCAAAGAGCCATCCGACTTTGTCTGTACCATAGTGTTGCATACTGAACAATCCTACTAAAATGATAACAGACACAAGCACAACGATGTCTGCAACAACAAAAGAAAAGTAGCAAGTTAGCAAAAAATAACCGAAAGGAAAAATCTGAATTGACATAAGGTGCGGTGAATGTTACCGCTGCTCATCTTTGGACTGATGATTTTGATCCCACCAGTAGCTGAAAGAACTGTGAAAAGATGATTTTGTAAACTAAAAATTTCAGTAAACCTGTCATATTTTTTTTGTTTTCAACCTTAAGAACAAAGAAAGCGGAGAATCTAGTTACCGGAGATGGCTGGAGTTAAGATACCATCACCGATCATCATACAAGTCCCCAGAAGAACAATGACCAAAAGAGCTCTCTTCCTCCAATGTTTACTCTCCAACCACTTCTTGGTTTTGGCAGCAAAAGATCCTTCAGGGAAGATAGTCCGACTATAAGTCGTGAGATCCTCATCGCTGCGTCGCTGATTCGGGATTAGTTTCACTTTAGCATGTCTACAAAGCAACGAGTATATCGCTAAAGTCCCACCTGCACACAAACATTGATCGATCCGAAGAGCATAAGTTAAACCAGATTGGTTCAAAACATTGATTAAGCGCGGTTTGTAACCTTACCTTGACCATTGTCATTAGCTTTGCAGACAATGAACACATACTTGATGAGAGGTATAAGCAAAAGAGAGTAAATGATCAAAGAAAGAGCTCCGATTACATCTTCTGGATCATCAATTCCATCAGGGAATGTATTGTAGAACACATACAACGGAGAAGTCCCTAAATCTCCGTAAACTATCCCTAGACTTTGGAATGATAGTCTCAGTAGCATTAACATTGATAATCCCTGATAAAAAAAAAAACACGAAAGTTTAAAAACCTGAACTTTCTCCATGTGTCAAATTCTATTTATGAAACTGAATCAGAGTAATCATCAGAATCCTCATGAATCATACCCAAAATGAGTTCTATTGATAAAAGTATATACCTTTTCTCTGTACATGTTCTTGAGCTTATTAGCTTCTTCATCCATGGGTTGATCAAGCTTCTGCTCTAAATCCCACATAGCTCCTATGTGTCTTTCTTCAATCGTGTTTTCTCCTTCAGATACAGATGCTTCTACCCTTTCCGCCATTTTTGTAACAACGGAACTCGAAATTTCTCCTAAATCGATTCCAGCCCTAATTCCTCCGATGAAACCAGTCGGAGCCCTAGAAATCGATAACCATTTGGAGCAATTTCGCCTGAGATGAGACCAAAATTGAGCCTTTTTTTTTCTAAGTAAGCGACTCGAGTTTTATAACAGAGCAACTAATGTCTTATCAACTCTCAACTCTGTTTCTGAGGGAATTAGATAAAGACTACACCAAAAAGAACCTCAAATTTGTGAAGAAAGGGACTCTTCTTTTTTACCAAAATTCTTAAATTAAAAAAAAAAAAAAACAGAGTTAGTCAATCTTATGATAATTAACCAGGAAAAAAAAAGACCCCAAAAAGAATCTCTAACAACGATGAAGATTACGCGAAAAGAACACGGTCTGAAGAAATATGTTTCTTTTTTTTTCTTCTTTCCTTCTTTTTTTCTTCTTATTATTCGTTTGAGAAATTAATAAGACAGTGACCAAAGAAAAAAAAAAAAAAGAAGAGATGCAGACAATGTTTTGATCGTAAATAAAACTTTATAAGTTCTGAAGACGCTGACAAAACTGAAGACGAGTGGCAGAGAGAGACACGAGCAGTTAAACTCTCTGCTTTCTCTCTCTTGCTTTTTTTTTTTTCGGTAAATACTTTTTTCTTTTCAATTTTTGGCATATACTTCAATTTCAGATTGTGACATATGACATATCTAACTTTATGTAAAAAGTAAACAAACGAGGAAGGAAATATAAAGGACACTACAAATTAAATTCCATTATCTCATCTTTTATGCCAAAGGAATCATTTTTTTTTGGTCGTAAGCAATCATAATTTATTACTATCACTTTTCGGATATCTTTGTTTATTTTCTTTTTGTTTTGCTGTCATTTTCCTGACGCCCGCACAACTTTTATACATGTACCAGAAAATTTTTTTTTTTTAGTTGTACGAAAGTCATGGCTCGTAAATTCGTAATAAACCGTGAAGTAATAATAAACATGTGGAAATATGCTAATGTAATGTTGCAGAACACAATTTGTGAAAAAAATTGTAGACCAGAATATGATCAAATTTCATTAAGTTAATAAAACAAACACTTCTATTTTATTATGATGTAAAATATAGATTTGAAATATCGTGTTAGCAAATGTTATTTCATTAAATTATGTGTCTAATAATAAGTATAAGAACCACCATTTCACGATTCTACCTGCAAGGCTACAATTATTCAATAAAATCGATAATGGTAGTGATTACTGCCTTTATTTTTTTTTTGGTTAAAGAAGATTACTGCGTCTAATTTTTCCAAATTAGGTTTAAGCATAATTAACAAATATGAAGGCCAAAGACTCATAATAGTTATGTAGCGATATCGAATATATTTAATTTTCCCATATATTTATCATGGAATATCTGAACGTGAATATATATTAATCCCTATGTATATAATAAATACATATCTCCACAAAAGAGAACGTGCATGAGATTACGCATATAAATCATTTTTATGTGAAACTTGCAAATAAAATGAGATTAAAACTATCAAAGCTATCAATTTTAAAAATATATTTTATTAATTTAACAATCGTCGGTCGAAGACCCACGTTAAGAAACTGTCATCTTTTTTTTTTTTGAAAGAAGAAACTGTCATCTTGATCGGATCTGCTAATGAAAACTGATGATAGTAACAACAACTTCATTCTTCACAATTCTCGTTACTTAGGACAAAATTATATTTGAGAAGAGTACAAGTATATATTTCTATATTTTTCAACAAAAAAAAAGTATATATTTATATAGATTGAGCAAGTATTTACGATATACGTAGTGGATGGCAAAAGATTAATTATTCTCGCCGATGGCGATGTTATGAATTCCATATTGAAAAGAATAGGTTAAAGCGAACAAAATATTAAAAAGAATAAAAGATTTATCATACTATAGAATATAGAATAATTGTGAATTATCTCAATTACTGTTAGTTGATTTTAAGGTTTTGAATATATTGATATCAACAGGTATAGCTTTTCATATTTACAAAAAAAAGGTATAGCTTTTCATAGATCAATCGTAATTTGTAAGATGCTAAGGTACTAAGTGGTATATTATGATAAAATATGAAATGAATAATTCCATTGACTACATCTTTTTTAATGGCACGGCATATATATAAATATATTCTGAAAAATATATATATATATATATATATATATATATATATATATATATATGTGTGTGTGTATTTAACAAAATAGATGGCTTGTGTGCACGTACGTACGTGTGACTAATTTATGTGAACCTCACATTTGTGTGTTAATATTGAAACATTATATACGATAAGATAGAAAGAAATGTAGATTTCTGTCCTCCTATGGTTTTATGGGGGTCAAAGTGTTCATAATATTTCCAAATTCAAGATTATTATAATTATTATGCTATTATTGCTATACAAACTATAATAATATTTATAGAATTTGTAAATACTATGAAGAATTTGACCCCAAGAAAAAAAAAATAAAGATTATTAATAATCAAACAGAGTCTTTTTTGGTACTTTTCTTTTTTAAAAATTAATAATTTATTATCTGACTAAAAACAACAATCAATAATGCATTATGATTGATTATTTGAAAATATTATTCTATCACGTCAATTTCATTTCTGAAAACGTTGGAATATTTTGATGGTTGAAAAAATGATAGTTTACACAATATCGTACTGGAAAAGAAAAAAAAACGTTATCCTACTTAAAATTGTTGACAAGGAAAACCAAAAACTTTGTATTCAACCCATAATTATGACAGCTACCAAATTATATGATTAAGATGAAGTCGACAGACTCAATATCCATATGTATTTTGGCCATATTTTTGGTAGCGCAATTAGTTTCAATTAAGAGAATAATAATGATTTTCAAATAATTTCAGGCCATATTCCATTTGAATTATTGCATATATTGGTAATATATATTGGTAAGCGGAAGCCTAATTTCTATTGTTCTATATTGGTAAGCGGAAGCCTAATTTCTATTGTTCTTCCTTCAAATTGTCAAGTATATTTGTTATAAAAGTGGATCTAAGTGATTTCGGGTTCATATGTTCTTCGCTTACCCAACAAAATAAAAAACCAACAAAACCAAACTAAAACCGATTTGGTTAACCTTTACCTAAGTACCTAACCAATTGGCCACTCTTCTACGATTTGTTGTTAAAACTTAAAAGACACAAGGTCGTGCGATTATGCAATGTGTGGCTGTGAGCGATGTTTATATCACGTTTAACCCATGCGGATATAAGTCACAATTTTTTTATTTATATTTTAATATTTACATTGTTAAAAAAGGCAGTAACTAGTAAGTTATACATGTTGAAAAATGTAAAAAAAAAAATACTTAAAATATATTCTTTTAACTGGAAATAACCGCGATTGCTGTTTGAATTTTTTAAAAATTTACTAGTTGCAAAGAAGCTTGGATCTCAATTCTCAAAAATTGGCGGTAGACTTCTAGTTTCTATGACTTTAGACGAAAGGCCATGACATCAAATCTCAACACCAACTTATGAAGAAGGCTCTCTTTGATACTACAGCAATGGATTATGCTTTTTGGAGCTTAGTCATGGACTGTTAATAGGAGAACCAGTTTGCTCCAGATTACTCTGCAATTCATAATTTCATAGGCAGTTTCATGAATTTAACATAACACCGAACAACACGAAAGAAGCCAAAGATCAAAAGTAGTTTACCATGAATCCAATTTGGCTTCAGACAAATCAAACAAGGACCATTCTGGTAGGCAATTCACAGAGCAGAATCCACAAGATCAAAATCATATGTTTCCTAAACATAATACATAAGATGAAAGCAGAGATTTTCATCCTGAAACTAGTTGGCTCTATCGAACAAATCAACAAAACATGACCAGGCTCTTGAACCATTCATAGCCCTAAGTTTGCTTCAGACAGAAACTCTCCATTTTGTTTAGTCAAATTTTTTTTCCCATTCATTGTTATGTATGCATCAAATAGTCTAAATACAAGTAACAGAAACTCTGCAAAAACTAGCGTCTTCCTCCATTAAATTGGATATGCAAGTAAAAAAAAGGAAAAAACACTTTGTGAAAAAAAATTACAAACATTACAAACTTACAGGACATTTATAAACTGAAAAAACCTTGTTTTATCGGTTCTGTCAAACTTCAAAGTTCTCCATTTGAATGTTGCTCTTAAGAGGCACGTATTCACCGAGATACCCACCAAGATGATCGTGCAACGCGGATTTATCAATCTCCTGGTGATGAAAGCTCTTGCAAACATAGTAAAACACACTCTGCACAAGCAATCCAATTAGATTCACTATCACAAGAACACCAACCAAGAATCCACCAGCGACTATCCTAGTGAAAATTCCGTTATCTTCTCCACCACGAACCACCAATGCACCAAAAACTCCACTAATGAATCCACAGTGAGCAAGATAGATGAAAACCATCGAACAAGCCATAAATGTTTTCCCTTTGAGCAGCTCGTAGCTCTTCTTCATCGCAGCGAAACCGTAAATGGGCTCAAGAACAGAGACCACGCTAGCTAAATGCCACAAAGCTGTCATGTAAACATGAACGCCTAAGAACAGAACGAAGATCACTAGCAACGAGAAGACAGCTAAAACTACGTTCTGTAAATCGATTGCTACGATCAATGCGACCAAGAAGATCAAGAACACCGTGTTGTAGGCGAGCATCAAGAGTGAAACCCAGAGGAAAGTGATGAACAATCGTTTGAGGACGAGAGGAATCGCTGACATCGTGGAGGAGAAAGAAACGGGTTTTCCGGTGTAGAGAGAAGCGACGGTGAAGACGACGGCGGCTGTGGAGAGGAGAGAGAAGGCGAAGAGGAAGATGACGTAGCAGAATTGGAAGACGAGGAGGACGGTCCATTCGTGTTGGGTCTGAGCTTGATCGGCGGGAGGGTAAGTGTCGATCTGAGCTAAGATGGGTTGTGTGAAGAGGGAATGTGCGAGGATTGCGAAGGAGAGAGGGAAAATTAGGGTTAGGGTTATGAGGTAGAAGGTTTTGGGGGAAAATTTGGGGATCGAGGTTGATTCACGCAAAATTCCTCTGATGCTGAGAAATTGAAGCTCTTCTGGGGCAAGATCCATGGCGGATTTAGGGGTTTTTCAGGGATCGGGAAATTGGTAGGGAAGGAATGGCGTTTGAAAGGAGTCGAGTTTCGTCGATTTGATCGAATCTTGAGGGTTTTTTTTTCAACACAGAAGAAAGGACGAAGAAGAAGATGGCACATCCTCGTAAAGCTTCGATTTTTCTTGGGAAGACCAATTCTAAATTTAGAAAAAATATAAAACTAAATAGAAAAAAAAAATAAGAAACATGGTACATACAGGTAATAAATAAATAACTGGGATAATGATAAACGAAATGAAAGAGAGAAGAGAGAAGAGAGAAGAGAGAAGAGAGAGTAGATTTTACAAAGACAATCTCGATTTTTAAGTTCACTCCTTTTGTTACTTCATCAGAAATTCAATAGTAATGTATTGTTCTTTTCAAAAAAAAAGACAATGGAGAATAGATTTTACAGTAGAATTGTTTATTACGAGAATACCTTATGTTGAAGAAATACTTTGGAATCTGCATCCATTTCATATTTGCTTGTGAAAGTATAGATACAGAAAAAAGTATTTAAAAGGTAGAGATATAATTAGTTAGTGCATGAGTGTACATTATCTTCATCTATTTTTGTTTCTGTTAAATTTTGTTAAGCTATATAGTAGTAAGTTGGAGTATTATTTTTTTGAGAAAAAAGTTGGGGTATTATTTATAGGCGAGTTTTGTCAGGATTGATATTTAGAACATTACTCGTATAGTAAAACAAAAGTAACATTACTCGTATAGTAGAACATTACTTGTAGTTTCTGGGAATTAGACTCTACTCGTGCAGGAGGTTGGATCTGGAAAAGTCTATGCAAGTTGAGGAGCCTTGCTCGTCCGTTTGTGTTTTGCGAGGTGGGAGCGGGTATCTCCTGTAATTTTTGGTTGGATAATTGGACTCAGGTTGGTCCCTTGATTGATGTTATAGGACATAGGGGCCCGGGTGTTACCGGTCTTCAGATCAACTCGACGGTGGCTGATGCCATAACGAATGGTAAATGGTGGTTAGAGTCTAGCCGAAGTCGGCATCCTATCATCACATTGTTGAAACAATGTTTGCCGGATCCGGGTATTTTAGATCCGCTACAAGAGGATGACAAGTTCTTGTGGAAGATTGGGGATAAGCCTCCCTCATCAAAGTTCTCTTCATCAGAAACTTGGCACTACCTTAATCCCCCGGGTATTGAGGTAGATTGGCATAAAGGAGTTTGGTTTAAAGGGAGAATTCCAAAGCATGCCTTCTTAGTTTGGGTTGCAGCCAGGAATAGGCTCCATACTCGTGATCGATTAATCAGATGGGGTTTGCCAATTCCCGCCAATTGCCTTCTTTGCAGCTCGCATGATGAGACGTTGCAGCACCTCTTCTTCGATTGCGCCTTCTCTTCTGAGGTATGGTCCTTCTTTACATCTAAGGTTCATGTGGCTCCACCAATTTTATTTGAACATGGCCTGAGATGGATTAGGGACCCCTCTACGAATGGGAATGTCGCCTTGATTCTCAAATTAGCGTTTCAAGCCTCTATTTATCTGATTTGGAAAGAGAGAAATTCCAGATTGCATTCTCAAGTCGCTCGCCCCTCATCAGCCATTATTCTCGACATCAAGAGCACCATTAGGTGTAGGCTTGATCCTCTTGCTAGAGCTCAAAGGAATTTACCAACTGTTGTCTCTCTTTTGTCGACATGGTTTGAGTGGTTCGAACCGTAAGGCCCTGTCGGTCATTAGGTAAGTAGGTAAGTTCTTTGTTGTTGTTCATGTATTTGAATGCCCGTTGGTGGGATTGTAGTTTTCTCTTGTTGAATGAAAATTAGAGTTTGAAAAAAAAAAAACAAAAGTAACTTAAGAGTGATCATGTCATTCCTCTCTTGTATATATCCGGTGTCTTGTAGATGATATAGAGATATATTTATGATATATATGACCGATAATGATTACATACTTTTCTTGGAAACATAATAAAAATAAACAGTAATAATAGCAAGTAAACACATTCATAGGTCCATAAAAGAAAGTATATTGCATGTTTACACATTTGTCGATAAAACATTAAGAGACAGTCGAAACAATGAAAAAGTAAGCACATGGTTAATTCATGTGACCTTCATTGGGAATTCAATAAAATGTATCGCATGCAAGACACTTATTCAATTCAAATACATTTATCAATAAAAAGAAAATTCATAAATAATAATAATAATACTAAACCAGGCGATCGTGATCTGGTGGTAAATGGCTCACAACTGTGAGTACTGCTACCAGGGTTTGATTCCTAGCCACAACGGATTTAACATGGTTTCCGTTTGGCTTCCAGGACCACACCAGATCCGTTTGGACGCGGTGCTAGTTGGGCCCTAAGAGCATCTCCATCAACAATATTTCAATGGATTTCTCAACAATTAAAAAATAAAAAATAATAAAAAGTTGGAGAGAGAGAGAAACGGTTCTAAAATTAGATACTCTTAGAACCTCTTGAAAAACTCATTTAATACATGTCTTAATATGATTGGTTTAAATGTCTTAAATGATTTAAAATTTAAATAAATAATTTAATGCTATTAAAATAATATATTTGAGAAACTTGGATAGTTTCTAACCGATGAAGATGTCCTAAGGGTCCAAACACCTGAATTATCACACAAAAAAAAAAAATAATGATACTAGTAGTAGTTACGAGAAGTCTTGCTCCTCCTCTATATAGCTAGAACCCTTTCTAATCGAATCCTCTTGCTCACACACTCTCTCCCTCTCTCTCTCTCTCTCAAACCACTCTATTTTCTTTGTATTTCTCTTGAAATTTTCACAACATCCCCAATATGAAAAATATGATTATTGGATCGTTGCCCCATTATTTCAAACTATTTTGAAACTTGTTTGCTTGCTCATTTTGTTAATCTTTTATTTAACTATGTTTCATAACGACATTACCTTTCATTTATGGGTTGTGGATCGTTATAGTATTTAACATTGTTTGTACGGTTTTGTGTTTTTGGGCTTTATGCGTATGCGTAAGCGTAACAATGAAAGTTTTGGGCTTTTTTCTTTTGTTTATAGGCTTTACGTGCAACAATGAAAAACTTTAGTTTCCGGCTAAACATAAATAAATATCTTGCTTCCATTTTCATTTTCAGCAATTTGATCTCAATATGCCATATCACTTGAATCTCATTTATGTAAACAAATTTTGTGCAACAGATTTGTTGCATGAGCTTAAAAAGTTGAAGAAGGCTGATGGTGATGCTGAGAAGGTTGTATCAGTTCAAAATTTGTTGGTCGACAATGGTAAAATATGTCATATCACTTGAATCTCATTTATGTAAACAAATTTTGTGCAACAGATTTGTTGCATGAGCTTAAAAAGTTGAAGAAGGCTGATGGTGATGGTGATGCTGAGAAGGTTGTATCAGTTCAAAATTTGTTGGTCGACAATGGTAAAATATGTTCTCTATATTCTACTATATGTGAGTCCATTTGAGAATGAAGCCCGAGTTTGTCGTGGAATTTTGTGAGAGTTACATTCTTTGATTATGATTTGTAGATGATAACGGTCCTCCGGAAGAGCTTACCTAAGCCCAGGCTATTGAAAACAAGGAGCAAGATGACATGCTGATCGCTATGTCTGCCCCGATTAACCCTCACTAGTGCCCTAACTTGCAGAACATGGAGGAGTGGACTATTAAAGAAGAGATTTCTTACTTGAATCACATAATCTGTATGCATTGTGGAAGATAATGACCCGCCTGAGGAGATTTCTAACAAGGCTGTCTAGAAGAGAGAACGTGCAGAGAATAGAAGGCGTTGTAACAGTATCCCAGCAAATCTATATACATGTCCTGACATGGACAAGGGATGGAGTGATGATGAAGAGAAATAATACAAGAATTGGCTGATATTTGAGAAAGGCTATCGCCGTCAACGCGTGAAGAAGAAGGTTGATGGTGAAGCTCAGAAGGTTATTGTGGATGAAACCGAATTTGCCTTGAAATTTGTGTGATTTAGATTCTTGAAATATGATCTGTAGATAACGACGCTCTTCTGGAAATATCAAATACATTGTGCATCGTGTGTACAAATCCAAAATAAAAAAATGATCCAATGTCTAATGTAATCATTACGACATTTATCATGGACAGACGAAGATGAAATCGATTTTAATCATGATTGATTCCATTGATTATAATACCAAAATCAATAAAACAGCTCAATTCAATAGCAATTTTTCTCGACATAAACAACCAACAAGAACTTCCCTATAACAAAACATGTCCATTTTAACACATGACATAGTCTCATAAATTTTGTAATTTTGCCTCCACACTTTATCTTTTTTTTTTAAAGACATTTCCCTTCTCGAACCTCTAATGTTTGATCAAAAAAGGCAAAAAAAACATTGTCCCTTCTTAATCGATTGCAAAATCAGACTCATCAAGTAATCAGACCTCTAACGCTTGATCAAAACATATGAAATCGAAGTTAATCACCTAATCAAACATTGAATCTGCAACATCAAATTTTAGAAAACTGAAAAGTAGAGATAGATTAAATATCAGGTGAAGATGGAGAAGACTTGTTTTCCTCAAGGAAAAAGGAAAAGTGAAGAAAAATCGAGAGATAAATTGGAATTTGAATTTGAGAGACAAACAGAAAATGGAGAGGAAGTGAAATATTTTCATGAGCGGAAAGAGTCTTATAAAACAAAACACAAACAGATTAAATAAGATTTTATGTATTGGATACCAAAAATATCAGTCGGGCACAATGGCTTTAGTTGCCATTTTTCGTTGGAGGAAGGGAAGCTCGTGGTGATTCCTATCTTCTACAAGGTGAGCACAGAGGACGTGAAAAAATTCGAAGGAAGATTCGGGAGCAATTTTGATAGAACTGTCACGAGGGAGTGTGGGACTATCGAGGCTCCTTTGGCTCAGCATTGGATGATGGTTATCAAGCATAAACGAATTTCATTTCTCATACCAAGTTCTGGTATATGGACAGATTTGATCACTCACAAAACCAGGCAAAGGTTTGTCTATTACTATAGTGGGGAGCTGAACAAGTTGTGTTTCTACTCTTCCAGTTTGATACTCTTTAATATATATAGGTCGCATAACAAAAGACAAATATATCCAAACAAAACTAAATAAAGTGTTTACAAACAAAAAAAACGCACAAGCCATTAGAGATACATTATGTTCTCAATATCATCCAATCCGATAACGTTCCAATCTTTGGTAACATATCGGTTTGAAGTTTCTATGATTTCAACTTTTCTCATATGATTCTTTTGTAGATTGTAAAGAAGAACGTAGATAAGAGTTGTATTTTGAATTTGAGGTCTAAAGATAATCTTGAGGGTTCGAGGATGAATAAGAGTTTCCTTTTGAGGTACCAAGATAATCTCACCCTTTCTAGTTGTTCCTTTTACCCTCAAACTGATGCCATTGACTAAATGCATCTGAGAAGCATGCAACACCAAAGTCTTTCTCGACCACCTATTCTTCTCTGCATCTTCCAAAACACTTAGTCCCATCACACCTTCCCTTTTAAGATCGATATAGTGTAAAATAGCTACTCTTCCATCGTATTCTATAAGATCAGTGTCCGAAGATATAAAGCCATCGCCATCATGATAAGGTACTTGGAGCACGCTGATTTCTTCAGAATTAATATCGAAACTAACAAGCACAGGATCTAGCCCAGGAACCCAAGCGAGGTAATGCATATGCCCATTGATAGTCAATTCTCGTGTTACAGGAAAATGTGGTCGACATGGGCTTGGAATCTTTCTCCAATGACTTGATCCATCTCCTCCTAGAAGGAAGACCCAATGCTCTGACAGGAACGTCATGGCCTCTCCAGCTTCGTCACTGGGTCTTGCAACTGTGCAAACAACTTTATATTGGTCGTGAACTGGATCGTGTCCGATAGTGTACATGATCTTCTTAAGGTCGTGATCTTCGGCTATGATGTTGGATTCTTTTATGTCGGGCAAGACGACAAGTTGCCTGGTGGCAGTGTTATATATTTGTGCCCTTGGACCGTTTGCAAAGCACATCAAACCGCGAAAAACGTGAGAGACGGAGTAGCCTTTCATCGCCGGGATGGTCAAATCTTGGTCACCTACAAAGGAAGACATAGTAACGTCCGAAAACGACGATGATAGTAATACTTTGCTGTTGTCAGAGAAGCCCAACCACATGTATAGACGTGGTGCGGATGATGAAACCCTTAGGAAACGGTTGGTGAAATATTGGGAACAAATTAAGGATGACCAGAGCTTTGAGACGGATTTGAACCTCAAAAGGGATTTAGCAGGCAGTCTCGTGAGAATCTCGTTCACGAGATCAAAAGGAATCTCCAGAGACAGTTCGTGGTTCTTGCTTATTTCTCTTCGTCTTTGTCTTTGTCTTCGTCTTCGTCTTCTTATTATTCCCTCCGATCTTCTCTTCATCCTTCTCTCCCGTTGGAAGATGAGGACGGCTAGGTCAAAAGAAGAAACCATATTTTAGTGTCACGCAATAGTTTGTGGTCGAAAACTTTGGGTGCCCTCACAAATTTTTATACTCCTGTTTTTTGGTATCTTTAAAAAAAAAAAAAAAGAAGGTAAAACCCATATCATATAATCCGACTGCTTAAACATTTGGAAATAAGAAATTTTCCTAGATTTTCCCTTATTTTAGATGTTAAATGTTAACAAAATATATCATTTTTTCTCTAACTGCTTTTTATTTTTTATAATTTCTACAACTATATTATTTCAGCAATCGTTTTTAGTTTGTATTGAAATATGACGGTACAGATTTCTACAAAAAAATGAATAGAAACAGATATTCAAAAAAACTAGGGCTTGAAATTATATTTGTTTTGCAACTTTGCTTTGTAAATACTAGAACCTTTAAACACCTAGGCGTTCGGTTTTTCGGTTGGGTTTGGTTTAGATATTTTTTTGGGTATTTTGAGGTTTTGGGAAAGATTTTGAATTACAACCAAATTTTATTTTAGTTCGATTTGATTTGGTCTGGGTTAGGGTTTGATTTGGTCTGGGTTAGGCTTTGGTTCAGATTTTAGATACAAATATAATAAAACTTAATATTATATTAGTATATATTCTTTTATTATATTCAAGTGCATTTTTATATATTAAGTCAAAATCGTTATGAATGTCGGTTTATGGTTTATTTTATTCGGTTGCACAAAAAATGGATTTTGTTCGGGTTCGGTTTGTCTTATTCAATATAAGAATTTCTCTACTATTCGAATTATCATAAAATTTAGCTATGTTTGAGATTGATATATATAGTTATTATAATTATTATTATAATTTTTTTTGGTTAGAAATTGAACCAACATATTGTTTGATCCCGAACAATATTTATTTTATTGAATACAAAAAACCGGACCAAAATATAATTTACTCCTAATTGTAATCCTATTTTCTAGAATCCAAAAAACTCAAAACAATAGATAATTTAGCCTCTAATGTTTGATCAAAAACGACAAAAAAAAAAAACATTTCCCCTTCCTAATCGATTGCAAAATCAGATTCATCAAGTAATCAAACCTTTAACGCTTGATCAAAACATATGAAATCGAAGTTAATCACCTAATCAAGCATTGACAAAGCAACATCGAATTTTAGAAACTAAAAAACAGAGATAGATTAAATACTAGGTGAAGATGGAGATGTTTGCCTCAAGGTAAAGTGGAGAAAAATCGAAAGAAAAAATTGGAATTTAGAGAGACAAACAGAAACTGGAGAAGAAGTTAATTATTTTCATGAGCGGAAAAAGTCTTATGTATAAAACAAAACACAAACAGATTAAATCAGATTTTATGTATTAATTCGTTACCAAAAATATCAGTCGGGCACAATGGCTTTAGTTGCCATTTCCCGTTGACGTTGACACAATCCGTGGTTCGACCTCTTTATGACATAATAATCCATTTTTTACCCCAAAATTTGTTTTTCTTTAAGAAAAAAATGACTACTATAAAAATAAAACGGATCTAAAAATATCAAAACCGAACAAAACAAATTTACACATCAACTTTTTTTTTTCTCAACAAAGCATAATAAATTATTTTCTCAATTTTTAGCATATATAAGAAAATATTTTATCAATGTTTCGCGGGTAAATTTTAACCACTTGACTGGTAATTCCACCGTGAACTTTTTTGGGTCAAATTTACACATCAGTTTTAACAAACAAAATTTCAAGTAAACCCCAAAATTTGCAAAGCTGTGAGAAAAAAATATTACCATACTCTCTAAAGCATCTACGCTATTCTTTTTTCATCATTCTTTATTGCTCTCTATTGTTAAATCTCGAACCTTATCTGTATATGAACCTTTTTCCTATTGATTAATTAATAATAATTTTCACATTTAAAAAAAAAGGTAACATAACTTTCTTTATGCTGTTTCCAAGAATTATGCTTTAAAAGTGCTGGTTTCTAGGCTTTCCCCATACATCAGTTGATATTGTTGTTTCTTAAAGATGGAAAATATGATAAGTTTAGATTGTGAATGCAATCAGACTAATCTATGGAATATGGCATAATCTTTTTCGGGTCTTGGTTCAATGCGTAGTAGAGAGATGATTTTTTTTTTGTCTTCATCAGATCTTTTGTTTCTCAATCAGAGAAAGTTATTAACTGTTCTGGCTTGAAGTTTTATGAAAAACTTCACAAAATGACTGTGGTTTCATGTGCTTCTCTTTTTCACTCTTTTTATTTTTATTTATATT
>OVAY01001538.1:0-27975 GCA_900406395.1 Kernera saxatilis | reverse complement strand
AACCCAGCTTCATTTCTCGTAGAACTAAGTTCTCTATTGTGTTCATTGTGGTCTTGAACATGCCTAGTTATTCATGAGTGAACTTAGAGAACAACCCCGGCTTGATGAACCTTCCTTCAAAGGGAAGCCCTTGAAACTATCAAAGTGCCGACACGGACACGAACCCGTTAAGTTGAGCAGACCAAATCAGATCAAGATCTGGTCGGATTTCGAGTTGGAGGAGGCCAGGAAGGCCGTTTCACGGCATCATCTCCCATCGAGAAGACTGAGACGCTGATGGTCAAAACCGGTAAAACCCGAGAGAAGAAAGCAAATACGAGGGACGAGCAATGACAAAGGAAGCCTAAGAAACACTACCGTCGGAAACCACTTTCAAAGATGACTCGCCAAGGAGAGGAGAAGACTAGATAAAAGCCACTAAGCCACTTCACCCACAAAAGCTCTAACACGGCACGAAATCATATTCCCAAATGAGCATTCTTTACCTGAGCGACGGCAACGCATACTCATAAGAGACGAAAGGCAACTCCAAAGACGAGGAAACACCACGGCTTCTCTACGAACATCAACCACCACAAGAGCAAAATCCACCACACCAAAGGGACTGAAAAGAAAAGGTCTCTAAAGAACTAGTGGAGCAGAGAAAGCGGGAGAGGAAGACGAAGGGAGCATCACTCGCCGAATCAAGCGCCGGTGACACCTCCTCCTCCGCTCGAGCGAAGCCCCACCCACTAGAATCGGAGAAACCCTTTCAAATCGAACCGAGAGAGAGAAGAGAGAAGGGCAGAGACAAAAAAACTAAAGGGACAAAAGGAAGGAGGCCGACGGCGGTGCTAAGAAAGCCACCTACGTCGACCTCAGATCTGAAAACCAACGGCGGCTAGGTTAATTGAGAGAGAAAGAAAAACAGTGATTTTCGGGGTCTTGGTCATTACAACCATTCTTTCATTCAATGGAAAACCGTTATAAGAAAAAAAAAATTATATATATTTTATTTTATATAACAAATTCAACAAATGATATAATAATCTGGAAAACTACATATGCCAAANTGCCAAAAAAAAAAAAAAAAAAAAAAACAAATTTCTAGAAAACTACAATTGTTTATAATGTCCTCGCAGAAACATGTCCAAGAAGTGTAATTTTTACTAATTCGAACATTATATCTACTGTTTGCTTTGACGTTCATAACAATATATATTCACATAACTTTGTGATTGTGTATAATTTTTATTTTTATTTTAAAGGGAAAAACGAGTAGTGTGACATTTTGGTATTTCAGTAGGGCGAAGAGTAGATAGAAGTTCGCTAATTAAGACTCACCGGTCATCGCTCATCAATTTTTTATTTTTTTCACTCTCCTCCTTAAGTTTTGTTATATTTGAGTTTTTTTCTACCAAACTTTCCAAATTCTATTTTGTTTAGTATTTTGGGTTTTAATAGCGCCATCTTCTTTTGTATATCTGAATATCAATAAGATGAAAAGCATCTCCATCCAAACATACGTTGGATATTTAAGGGCATACTTGAACAATAAAAGAATCATGGGGTTAATTTTGTAAATAGATTATTTATGGGGCTAAAATCAAAATTTGATATTTTAGTCACGCGCTGAATCTGGAATCATCAGCTTGATACGACGTTCACCGGCCGCATGCGTAAGAAAAGTTCGTTGCACGTGGGGACTACGCGCAAACGTAATCTTTGACGCTAGCTATGACAGGTGGAGGCGCTCAGAAGTTTTGATGACGTGGACATAATCTTGACCGCCGAACATTTTTTCTCCATGTGGCACCGTCTATGTCGTGGATGCTTCGAAACCGACGACATTTTAGGATGGGCCGTGACAGCCCAATAGTATAAACTTGGGACCCACTTTGTTTGGGCAGCTCAGCTCTACTGTAAAAGGAGCTGTTTGGCTTCTTACATTTTAAATAAACATATAGATGTATAGGAACATCGAACGAGCTAATCCATGAGTGATTAGTTGATTAAACGAAATGGTCATGTATTAAATAAATGATCGCGAAGAATCGCAAAAAAGGTCGTAGGCTTTTTAGATTTAGCGATTTGAAAGCATAGTAGAGTTTTCAGGTTTTGAGTATAAATAAGATTATAGCGAAGAGTAATGATTTTGCTAGGAGATGCCTTGAATATGGAAGGGGGGAAGCATGGCGTAGTGTTATACCTACTCATTATGGCGTACGTATGAATGGGAAAATCATATATATATAATAGGAGAGTTTTTTCGGTGTCCACCTAAGCAAATTCAATTTTTTATAAATTAAATTCTAACTAAATGTTCATTATTAATTGTTATATGAAACTAATAGAAATTTGAAATCATTAAACACTCAAAAGTAAAGTTAAATGAATAAAAGAAGTAAATACAATGCTATTAAATATTTTATTAATCATGATAATATTTGGAATTTCAACTAACTAATATATTTAAAATTTGGAAATAATATATTTAAGATAAACAAAAATGCATAACGTAGATCATTCACTAACAAAGACAAATTGAAAAAATATTGCCCTTAAAAATGAAAAAAAAAATGAAAAAAATGAAAGAATAAGGCAACAACAAAAAAGCAAATTTCGTTTAATATATATATATATATAGATGTTAATTTAATAGAACAGTACTAATTAAACAAATAGTAAAATATGATATGATTTGGTTGGTAATGATAAAAAGAATTATGTTATCAACAAGAACAATTGTATCTAAAATTAAAGTGACCTTAAGTTAAATTTTGAAATATGTTTATGATTTTGAAATTCTGAACAAACTTTAATTTATATAATGAAAATCAATTTATTTTAACTTTGGAAAATTAAATCTATTTAAAATAATAGAGATAAACTTTAAGATTATATATGTATACACAAAAAAAATAATTAATGGTCAAATTATTTATGCGTTACACACAAAAAAAAACACACAGAGAGTAAGATGTAATCTTTCTATCTACCATGATCTAAGAGAAGACACGTTTGAGAATTCACCATTCAAATCAAAATATTTTTTTTTCCAAAAAAGTTCAGAAAAAAATATTCGGTAAAATATTGAAGAGCAATTAATTCTCTTAAAATGTTTATTAATTAAGCATAAAATTTCCTAAGTGTATTATAAAGGTATGAAAATAAAGTATATTTTAAAACTATGTATTAAAAGAGATAACAAAGAATCAATTATCACAAGATTCACGGATTGCACAACAAAACAAACAAAAAGTGATATATAACTTTTGTAGCATATCTCAAGTGGAAGTGCAATTTTACACCATGATCCTTATAAAAACACGTTTGAGAATTTACCATTTTAATCAAATTAATGTTTTTAGCCAAAAAGATTCAAAGAATGACGGATTTAAAATACACTAAGGTTATGGAGAATAAAATGTTAGGATTGCATCATAAATTTGACACCTTAAAAGAACAATCAACAACACTTAGTGTTGATGAGATAAATAAAATCGCTATAACATTGTTACAAATGAAAAATTAGATGCTAATTGTTATGGCGAATAAAAATAGTAGTATTTTTAATTTTGAAATCCCTAAGCCTGGAAAGATATTAGGCAGTTTTTAAATGAAAACTTTATTTCAAAAACTCATTTCAAAATTTATTTTGAAGTTTTTTAATTTAAATATCAGATACGACATAGAAGATAAGCTCTAAAAGTTACCATATACGATAACATCATATAGAAGAAGACGACAATCAATGATGGAATAAATTTGTATGCTTACCGTGGAAAAATATGTCAAGACATAATTTTTTTTGGTTTTACATCTCTGAATATTGCTGGTAGGTTTAAATTATTTAGTGTCAACACATATCTTAATATTATAACATTTTTAGATAATTTAATATTTAAACCACTATCATGTCATCGGTTGAAATTATTTTTAAGCTTCAGTCACTTACACTACCACTAGATCTTACCACCCTTAACTCCACTGTTTTTACTATTACACAGTTCAATACCGTATTATGTAACCAATTGATTCCATACATTTTTCAAATGATGGTTCCATATGGTTTTCAAATATTATTGCTATAAACTAAAAAAGTTATGTTAAATTCCATCAACTTTACTAAAAAGGACAAAAACTAAAAAAAAATCAATTATATTTTGTACATTCAACCATACAACCCTCCCTTTCCCAATATTTTAGAGTTATTATATTTTGTATCGATTGATTTTTCATTGATGTGGACAAAAAATAACTTCTAGTAGTTCTTTTAACTGTAGATTTACCCAACATTAATCGACTTAGTTAATATATGCTTCTTGTTGGTACCGGGTTCGGCACCCTCTCTCGAAAGAATCCGGCCCGATCTAGTTCGGCCCATTGACGAAAGGAGCTTGGCCCGTAAGACAAAAGCCCAACCCGGCCCGGACGTAACCGACTTAATATTCACCGACCTGAGAGGAAAAGGAAAGGATCGAGAAGAATATCCGAAGAATAAGGAAAACTATCTCCTAGGAGAAAAATGAAAGAAGCCAAAGGGAGGTCCATAAATAAAGCTGAAGGTTCATTCGACGTCACAACAGAAAATTCCTGGGAGAACTAAGGATTTAAATCTAAGCCGAACTCTCCTTCTCTTGTTGACACTTCTTTAAAACATCAATAAAATCATCAGTTTCCGACCAAACCCTAGCTATTGATTCTTACTGTTTGTCGATCTATACCTAAACCCACATAGAAGTTATCCTATTGATAACCCTAGTTTCTACACTTCTCCATGGAGTCCACTCGCGATTTGATCCTTATCATTTATGTTTATGCTTTTCTTATCCACTTTGTTGTAAGTGATGATGTATCAAACTCTTTGGCAAAGAGTCTCTTTGATGATTTGTATGTTATCTCCGGATTAAGATTAATTTAGCAAAATATGTATACTGAAAAGACGGCAAAAGTTTTACACTCTTCTTCTTTTTAGTTTTCTCGATTTATTTTTTGGCATTCTCCTCTTGGGATGAAGACTCTAATTTCCTTTTATCTCAGTGTCTTTGTTTCTCATCTTCTTCTTTTTGTGTTTCTCATATCCATGCATCGCTGGTCTTTTCAGCAAGATATATATATACCGACTCATAAAACACTCCAACAAGACTTTGTACTTTCAGTTGCATTGTAAGTTGACTGATTAATCTCAATCAAATTCTCCATCATAGTTAGAAAATCCCCTTTCTCGCCTTCTGAGTCATGACTTGTCCCCTGTCTTTGAATCCGACTCATTCATTGTCCCTTGTTGCTCAGAGAGATAATAAGCAAGTAAGAGTAAAACCATACCATGCAGGATAAACGAAAAACTTGAAGAAAACTGTAAAGGATTGAAGACGATGACTCAAACTTTGCATCTTTATTTGATTATTTTCTTGATTAGGTCATGAATAAATAGTTTGATAGTTATATAAAGAGAAAAACAATCTAGAGAATGGCTACTTAATTCTTCATATTCTTCATCTACTCTTCTTCTTCTTCTGATTCATAGTAATGTGGAACATCATAGATGTTTGACTTGAGTAGCTTCGGATCGTTAACATTAAGATACTCTACTTGGTCTACAAAGGCGTAGACATCACTACAATCATCTACAAAAACGTGGACTCTACTACGACTGTCGAGCGCTTCATGGTATTCTCCAAAACCTTGGATTTCAACACGTTGGATAGTGTTCCTTTCGGGATTGAAGTAGAAAACATAAAACGGTTTTCTAGATGTATAATCGCCCATAGACAAAACAATTTCACCCGTAGCAATCACTCGAACGACGGAAACACCAACAGAGAACTTATCATCCCTCAAAATGTAGGCATATATCGACCATTCCTCTTTCTCTACATCTTCTAGAACCCACAGACGAAACTCAATGGCATCACCAGCTTAATCATCGTAATACACCACACCTAGTTTACCCTTATAGTTTATCAACTGACAAAAGCTTTCTAGGTAAAGAAACTTGAATTTCTCAGACCTAACATCGAAACAAACTATCACACACTTCTCCTCACTTACGTCATCTTCAAATGCGTCACCTTGGCGATAATCAGACGTGTCACCTAAGTAGTACAAAACCCCATTGATGCATATCCCTTCACTCACAATCTCATGTCTTAACGAACATTTTATCCTTTCCCACCTCATTTCTCCAGTTCCTAACGTCACAATTTTTTGATGATCAGGACCACATGGATAAGCCATGAACAATACCTTGTATTGCTTGTCAATCGGATCAAACCCTAAAAAGCTAGACGCCTTTCTGTACCTGTCCAGATAAGGCAAGGTCGCATACCGTCCCGTGATAGGGTTACATATCACAGGCACTGCATCGTTATCCTCCTCTTTGATCCGCATACCATAGAAATATATCAAACCAGAGGCATAGCCACATGAAAATTGTCGGTCATCACGAGGATCGATCCGCATGTTGTCTAGAGGGAACTTCGCATGAAACTCGGCGGCTACTACAAGAGACGATGATGACTTCTCATATGGACTCTGATGCTGAGGCAACGAGAAGAAACTCCACAGACCCTCTTCTTTGATGGCGAATATGAGACGCGGCTGAGCCGAGGATCTGGTCAGGAACAACTCTTTGAAATATGGACGACGAAGTTTTGATGACCATAGCTTTGACACGCAATGAAACCTAGCAACTGACTTTGCAGGCAATCTCGACAATATCTCCAGAATGAGTTCAATCGGGATGGAATCTGAAACCATGATCGTTCTATATGCTGATCCAATACAGAGAGAGAGAAACCTAGCCACCATTAAAATAGAGAGACCATTAATAGAGCAGAAACAAAGAAGAACCAAAGAGAAAGACAATGAACGAGAGTTATAATAAACTACTGTTAAACTGAAATTGATAGAAGTGAACCTAAATCATGAATGTAAACATAAATAAAATTGGAAGAAAAAACTATGAACTACAATATCACAAGAAGGGTTTCTATGAGTGGAGAAGAGTAGAAATAAATAAAGAGAATCAAAAGAAAGAGTTTTTTTTTGTTTTTCTTCACCAAATAAGAAAATCTAGAGAATGAAAGATAAATATTTTTTAAAACTATTTAAAACTCACCGACGACACGAACGGCGGAGACAGATGAACGACGGCAGCATCTTCGAGGGCTTGGAGGAGGATAGCTTTCTCGCCGAGCTTAAAATTTCACCTTGGTGGTATCAACTAGGTTTTTACCATTCCTAATAATATATATGTTTATATATATATAGTGACAAGTAAAAAAAGTAAACAAAAAAAATAAAATAGAATAGAATATATGGAAAACGGTGGAAAATAAAAAAGGGCGGGGCTAAATTGTTACCAAAAAGGCTAATTTCTTTTTTTTTTATTGGGTTAATATTTTTTTTTTTTTGTCTACCTTTTTTATTTTATTGATAGCCGAAACAATTAGCCCATGAAAATACAATTGGATATGAAGCCCAAAATCTAGATAAATTACATTAAACCCATTTATCAAAGTAAATCTAAATAAACTTGGCCTTTTCTCTTTTTTGTGATTAGTTAAACAAAAGAGCTTGCTCATAATTAAACAAGTGCAATGCACGAAACCAATAAAAACAAAAAGAGGCCAGAAAAGCCTAGAGGCTAGAGAGAATCGTTTTTTTTTTTAAGCCATGAAACATTGCTGACATGCAATACATCAGATTTCGATTTCTTATTTGTTGATAGGTGAGAGAGAGACACGACATTTAACAGATAACTTTTATTATATTATTGTAGTTCTTTGAAACTGGTGTGCAATAAGAAGAACATGACATAAATCTCAAAACGTACGCCCTTCTTAAAACATAGGACGTGTACTAAATGATGAGTATGAACGATATAATATGCCTCTTTTTTTTTTTCCCGCATCCGACAATGTTGGTTTCGGTCGTTCACAATATCCTGCAATGTTGGTTTCGGTCGTTCACAATATCCTGCAGAAAGAAATATTAGCAGATTAATTACTGAAAGATCAATAGCCAAAAGAAGTACATATCTCTTGTGAAGATTATACATCAGAAGATAGACTTTTGGAGGTTCAAAGGGAAAAAAAACTGGCATGCGCTGATGCATGAGGGTCCTCACATCTCTAATCCCTTAGGCTTAAAGTGCTTGCTCGTTTTGAGGTATGAGATGCCCAAGAATTAAACCCATTTTACTTAAATGTATGATTTTATAACCAAACGGATGGAAAGTGATTGGGAACACCTCTGATCTCACCAATTTACCCATAGTTGACAACACTTTATTTCCAATTTGGTACATGTTTGGTGGCACAAAATGGTAAGAAATTTTTCAAACAAGATGAGTTATTGATGAGAGTAACTTTTCCTTCTAAAAGGGTTTGATTAGTAAGTGTTTTGATTGTTATCGATCTCCAAAACCATAATAACAAGCAATACCAAAATGGTACCACCATTTATCCTCTACCCCTATCTTTTTACCTCTATATATTCTATTATCAAATTTATGTATAAATGTATAAAAAAGTTCACAAGCGATGAACTTAAAAGAGAAAACCCTAAGAGGCAGGAGTAGACTTTTACGTTGCTCCATTATCACTCATGTCATCGAAACAGTCTTTGGATCTGTCATACAAAATCTCTCCCAAGTGACCCCCCTTAAGTAGCTCATTTACTTCCATTCTTAGCGTGATGCAATTTTCTGTTTTGTGGCCATGATCGTTGAGAAAATCGCACCACTTCGAAGTGTCTCGCTTGTCATCCAGTGCTCTCATTTTTTGAGGCCATCTCACCACACCACCCATATGTTTCAATACACCGATCAATGTTTCATGGGAAATTGAAAGGTTATTGATGTCTGGCCATGTTGACGATGGACGGTTCTCGCTTTCAGTTCTGCTGAGTGAACGGTGACTACTTCTATTATCACTTTCTTGGCCAGTGTTTTCACTGCAAGGTCGTTGGTAAGGTTTATCGTCTCTTGTCTTTTCGGTTCTTATCCCGTATGAATCAGACCATGGGGAGTGTTGATAACGATACGCAAGATCTTCTTCTCACTTTATTGTGCCCAAGCTCTGCAAAGTACATCCTCCATAGTTTTGCACTAGTACTTTGTTAGTTCTTTATACAGGTCACCATCTGGAAGTAAGCCTCTTTTAAATGCCGAGATTGCATTTTCTATGTTGCAACCGGGTATAGATACTTTTTCCTTGTTGAAACGCCCCACATAGCTGCGCAGTGACTCACCTTTTCTCTGGATCACTTCATAGAGGTCGTCAGTCGTCCTTTCTAGGTTCCTACTACTTGCAAACTGTTCAATAAACCGGTCAGTTAATAACGCGAAAGAGTCTATCAAAACATTCGGCAGGTTCATAAACCACTAGAGGGCCTGTCCGGTGAGACTCGAACCGAATCTTTTGCATATGCTAGCTTCTCGATATTCTCTTTCAATGGCGGTAGTGAACATCCGTTGCTTGTATTGCGCTATGTGGTTATCAGGGTCAGTTGTTCCATCGTACATCTTCATTGAAGGGAAAGTGAACTTCCTAGGCATCTCTACTAATGCGATCTCATCCGTGAATGGAGTATCTACATAGCAGTTAGGTGCTCTCTTGATAATTGAGGGAGCCCCTCCCGGAAGTTTCTTGATTAGGGCTTCCATTACCTCAAACCGTTTGAAAATACAACTTCTATGTATAAGGCCTTTGATTGTATTGTGATGGCATCAGAAGGTGGAGTGACTTGCACCTTGCCTGTGCTTACTCTCGGTATACCATGTTCATGATGCAGCATCGATCTGTTATCCATAGGTGTCAGAGTGTCATCTAGAGGCCGCATCGGGGGAACTTGTGTGCGAAATCTGGCACGGGAGTCAGAGTCAATGTTTCTGTCAGGGAAGTGTTTGCATCCTTTAGGGAAGAATACTTCGCTTTGAGTTGTGCTAGCCTCTCCTCATTCTGCTTCAACTTGGTGGTGAGTGCCTCCAGTTGAGCAGCTGGATCAAGAACGACGTCGGTGTTATCTCCTCTGTTAGTCATGTCTCACGTAGCTAAAATTGCCTAACCCCTCCTTCTAGTGCCAAGTTCTTTGGATAAATTTTAACGAACGCACGTGGACAATGCTACGGAAATAACGGGAAGAGACTTTTATTACTGATCAACAAGTTTGACTTTATAATAGCTTTTAATTACAACGAATCGTTATAAGAAACTGTTATTAGATGATCGTTGGTCGTTGGTCGTAGGTCGTAGGTCACCGGTCATATGTCGTAGGCCAGAGTTGCTAGATTCTCGGTTGCTGTTGCTAGAGAGAATATAGCTCTTAAGATTTTTTTTCTTCTTTTCTCTGTTCTGCGAATTCCTTAGTTTCCTTCAGGATTAGGACCGACACGTCAGCACCGACCTTATAAGTCGAAATTTCGGATAGTTCTAAATCTTATGTCTATCTAGATCAAAGTCTATCACCGATATAGAACCGCCAATAACGACTACCGATTAATGATAAACCGTCAATGATTTACCAATAATAATGACCTACCATTGGTTTTTATTCAATAACCGAGACTTACAGAGTAAGTGAATTTATTTTTCCCAACAATAAAAGATGCTTAAATGATTAACAAAATGAATGGTGAAATTTTGATACGCTATTGAGTGTACATTTGCACATAAACTGTTCATGATTCAACTTGCTAAAAATATCTTTAAAGATTCACTTAAAAACCTATTGTTAACAACATACGATTAAAAACCTATTAAATACGATTTTTTAATCACGTATAGATGTTAATCTTTTCAGAGAATTTAACAACTTGGATTCTCTTCTTAAATCAGAAAAGGCAGAGGAAAATGAGAGAGGGAGAGTGGAAAACATAAGTGGGGTCGTTGAAGTCAGTAGACAAAGCATTAAGGCAGACAAAAATAATGCCTCAATTGCAAGATAACTCTTTTTAAGTTACAATAATGTAAAACCAGCTCTAACTTTGATGCACCTTATATTCATTTCTCTCTTTCTGATTTTCACGCAAATAATTTTCGTACGTTATCCCTTTGGACAATCCATTACATTTGTAAAACGAAACCCTTTTACCAAAAAAAAAAAAAAACGAAACTCATGAACAAAATTTGCTTTATGTTTCACATATGTAAAATTTTCACGTATTATAATTTTATATAATGTCCCAAGTCAAGTAAAACTCTCACTTAGACCCTGATTGATACAACTTATAGTAAAGCAGTAGCGGTAAAGAGCATAAGCAATATTCTGCTAAAGCTGTATGCTTTTACTTAATATACATATTTTAGTGATTGGTAGAGTTGAGAGTAATTAAATATAAAAATATTTAATATATTTACTCTAACATATTATTTATATATATTACATTTATACCATAATTTTTTTAACATATTTTTCAAATTTAAATTAAATTTATTGAATTTTTTTTTTAAAAAATAGTTAACAAATAAATTACTATTAAATATTAATTAAAATATAAAATATTTAATTTTAATATAAATATATTTTTTAAATTATTTTAATAAAATAAATTAATTAATTTTAATAAAATTAATTAATTAATTTTAATATAAATATATATTTTTAAATATTTACGACAAAATAAAATTTATTTTTATTTTTATTTTTTTTTAAATTATTAAGAACTTAATGTTTATGAAAAACTCTATTTAAGAGAACAGAGAGAATGAGCATTTAGAGAGCATTTGCACATTCCAAATGCTTTCCTAAATGCTTTATTACCAAAATATTATTGGCTATTTAATAGCATTAAGCCCTCTAATATGCTCTCCCAATCAGGGCCTTAATGTAGAGTTTCTAGTTGTAAATATTTAGTAAATATACGATTGCGTGTATGTATCTTATATAATACTTTAAAGTTCTCTCAAAGTGAAGTTTTGAGAAACTGTCACGTGTCCCCCAATTTTTTATAATCTAATTTATTATTTTGTCTTAATTAATATTTATTTGCTTATTTTCTCTACACCTTATATAATCTTTTATATAATATTTTAATGTTCTCTCAAAATGAAGCTCTGAGAAGCTGCCATCTGCATGTCCCCCAATTTTTTTTTTCTAATTTATTTATTTTATCTTAATTAATTTTTTTTGCTTATTTTCTCTACATCTTATATAATATTTTAAGGTATTCTCAAAGTAAAACTCTGAAAAGCTGCCATCTGCATGTCTCCCAATTTTTTTTTTCTAATTTATTTATTTTATCGTAATTAATGTTTATTTGCTTATTTTTTCTACATATCAATAATATAAAAATAAATCTTATATCTCTCAAAACCAAGTTTCGAGAAGCTGCATGCCATGTGTCTTTCAATTTAATTTTCTATCNTTTAATTTCTATAAGATACTACTTTTTAATTAAATTTATTTTACTTACTAAAGATTTTTTTTATATGTTTTATGTATGTGTAGTTGATCACCTTCTTATTGTAATTAAATATTAAGAGGTATTAAATATTATATATGTAATATGTCAACCTCAAATTTTGATTTATAGATTAAATACTTTTTACTACATTTAATCATTGTTAGTGATTTATTTATTTTTCAGTTACATTTTCTTAATATTGAATACCTCTTAAAATAAAATTGGCTATAACAGTTAATTAACTTAAATTTCTCCGTAAAAGTTTCAAAAATTGTAGCTCCTCTAATTTATTTATTTTAAAATATAAATTCTCTCATATCTTATTCCTATGAAGAGTTATCTTCTAAAATATTATTGGTTAAATTTCTTGACAAAAATTTTTTTTAACATATATCATAACAATGCAAAAAATTTTACCTACAAATTCTTTCACAATTCACTATACAAATTTTAATTATGCGCAACGCGCGGACTCTCCTTAGTATATATATATATATTAATGTTTCTCAAGTTAAAACATGTAAGTTTAGAATGCTCCATTTGTTGAAAATGCATCAAACTCGTTATGCCCTAAGGCCAAAGTGAAATTATTATCTACGCTAAGTGATGTGCGTAGTGAAGAGCCCACGAAGAGTGATAGAAGCTAAAGCAAATGGTAGAGTGGTTTGTGTAACGGTCAAAGAAAGTCACAAACAAAAGTAGAATGATGGGACGTATGATGTTAAGGAAGCTCTAGGTAGCTGAATCAAGAACCTAGGTCGACATATGCTGAGAACTGGGATATGGATGTGAACCGGAAAGACGAACAAAGCATGCCAAGGACATGTAACGTGTGTGGTTAGCCGGAGACTTTCTAAGAGTTACGCATCGTCCCAGAGGCATAGAAGAAGCCTAGGACGAGCAAAATAGGTTTGAGTCTAAAGAAACCCAAGAGAAGAAGTTAGTCCAACGACGAGCAAAATCACTCAAAATTGGACCATGTGGTATAAGTCTAATAGTGTGATCCTAAGAGGTTAATGTTACATAAGCTTAAACGGAGTACAATGATAAGAGATTAATGTATCAACTTAGCGTTAACACTAAATTAATGTTTTTTGTTGGCTTGAAAACAAACAGAGTAATCGGATAGTTAGATGATAAGGTTATATTATTGAGTTTAAAATTCATAAAACTATATATGTACCCCAAGTGCAAACCTTTGACAAAAGAAAATTCGTATATATATAATATGCCTTTATTTTTTATTTTCCGACATGTGTGTTGAGTTATAATTAAATTTCAACGAAATAGGCCCCAATAAGAACAGGCAAGCATTCCACTAAATTTAGGATACAAAACTTTATAGGACTTATCACAACTCTTGATTCTTAGTTCTACGTACTTAAACTTTTGGCTCTAGGCCTCAAATACTATATTCCATTTTAATTAAATAAACACTACTTAAATTAAATGTACACAATAAAATACTCCCTATATACATGTAGATGAGAAGATCTTTTTTGTGCATGTAAGTAAAAACCTGTTTTGGAGATGTCGTATCCAAAGGAAATGAATATATGCTCATAATTACTAGAAATAATAATATTCTCTGGCGTGGGCCATTTCAAATGATTCCAAATAAGAAAGAGACACAAATCACCTCAAATTTCTTATGATTGTTTATATCTTCATCGTGCCCTCAATATCTCCCCAACTTGATCTCCCGACCATTTCTCATCATTGTTTTCTAAATGCATACACGTACGTATAGATATGGAATACAATTACAACGAGTAGAAAAAAAAAAACGATACAATACATTTAGTATACCTAATTGTAGTAGATCTAATTCTAGTAGTATCAGAGTTTTTAGCTTTATATAAAGAATTACTCTTAAGATTTGTATTCAATTATTCATACAATTAATGAAAAATAAATTTTGGACAAAATGATATTCGCCTCAATAGTTTTTTCGCTCGTTTTCGTTTTACAGATTTTATCTGGGTTTTCACAACAATATAATTATGTATTTAGAAAGAAAAAAACAATATAATTATGTATATATATTATTGGGAATATATGGATTCTAAGATGTCTTTTATTTTTTTTAAGTGTTAATAATATATATAACCCCCCAATGATAAGTTTTGATTCGTATCTTAATCAAACTTAACGTATTAGGACCGTCTCGCCTGGTTAATAATGACATTTTATCCGTTTCCACATTTTGCTTTACATACCTTTCCAACAGAAATCATTTCACCAATTAATTAAAAGGAATATTCAAACTTCTAATACTTTTCAATTTCATGAATATTCAGGCGATGACTTAATATCCATTGACCTTTACCAAAGAAAAGAAAAGTTGACAATTCTTCTCTAACATGTAGGCTTAGTGAACACTTTAACACTGCTTCTTTTGTACTAATTTATCACTTCTAAATTTGCGTATTTACTATTACAAAAGGGATTTAAGCAGGTTACCTAACATCATCCACTTAAGGAAAACAAAACAAAACGCCGTGGGAATGACTTGCCAGCAAAAAAGGAAAGAATTTTTTAGAGGTTTCTGGTTCACCTGAGGCTAGTATAATATATGGTCCATATTTCATGCAATGAATTTTCAATTTTCATTTTTATTCAAACGCTACTTTACATTTGAAAGTTGAAACAGAATATCCATTACAAAAAAATGAACTTCCAACATAATTATGTTTGAGAAAATACCTAAAAAGTGCTGATTTGATACTGGCCGAGTGTGGCACACACACACAAGACGTAAGATAGTAATATTTTCTATGTTTTAAATGATAAGAACTTTCAACAGATTCCAAAGATTAATTTTTATTTGTAGGTAAATTTTAATTGATTCGTTGAAGAACTACATAAAACAAGGAATTTAGATGTAGAATAATTTCTTTATTGATCAAATTATTGATAGCAAGTACAAGAATCAAGATACGACTAATCAATCTATGAATCCTAGTTGTATCCAGAAATTGAGCAACGAGTATCTAAGGTAGAAGCTATATACTATTAGTGAACCATTCATACGTTATTTTCTCTTTCGGCTCTAAGCGTCTACTTGGTTTGATATATGTATAAAGCTATTAGTGAACATTCATATGTACGAAATGCAATTAAATAAAACGAAGAAGGCAAAATTTGCAATAGAAAGAGACAAACTACCTAACGTTACACCGAGTTGATACACTATTTTTTTAACCTAAACACCACTTTTATATAGTTCTGACTTTTAATATATAATATATAAAATGGGTGCTAAAGTGGTTCTCTAATTTATCAATACTTCGTTATATTTCTAGAAGATCTAAATTTTGGTTTTAGAGAAAGAATTGGTTATTAAATGGTGAAAATTCAAACTTTGCAGGGAGAGAGATATCCTAAGTTGACTTAGTTTGGCATTTCATTGATAAGAACACCTTATCGTAAAGTTTATTAATTCAGACAATTTATAGATACACTAAGATTTTCTGTAAATAATATTTTTCTATGAGTTTGAACAAAGTGAAAATAGTGTACTTTTCAATTTTTGTATAGCACAACTTCGTGCCCTCTACGGAAGCTAAATTAAGTTGATGTATGAGTTTATAACCCGAGGGTAATTAGTATATTATCTATTTCAGATTATTCAAATTTAAATAGTATAACAAATATTAGTTTTAATCCAGTGACTGAAGAAAAGTATACCTAAAACTTCGTACTCACACATCATTCCTATACTAACTGTAAATAAAACATTACTAAAAATATTTAACACGTTTTTTTCCATTTTAAAGGCCTATTGAAAATATTCAACACCTGCTAGGAGCTTCTAAAATGAAATATAGTAAGAAAAATCCAAGAAATGTTTATGGAAAAAAAATGAAAATCATTACATCTCTTACAAAACATTATAATCTACACTTTTTGGGGGAAACACAGATGCATATATAGCTTCAGTTATGTCCGTATATGTTTGGCCTGTAAGTAATCTGTTATTAAGGTGAGAGACTAACTATAAGTCATTATTTTCAAACGTTGAAATAAATCACATGAAAAAATTGATTTTTTTTTTTCATTCAAAAACATCTCATTTTGTAGCAATAGGCATGCCTATGTAATTGATATCTTGTTTTTTTTTCTTTTTTTGAATTTTAACTACGTTGAAAAGAGAAGGACAAATTTTTTTTTTGAAAAATAAAGATTAGCCACGGTAGAAGGACAAATATTAAGACCTAAGTTCTCAATTTCGTAGATAGAGAGATGGAGAGTAGTTAATAAAAGTAGTCGAAACATAAGACTATAAACCTATAACATATAGAGGGGAGATATGTCAAAGTAACGATCGAACAAAACACATTACACGTGTGAACTGTCCTTGTTAGACCAATGAACCAAATCCGAATTAGATTCTCACCAAGACCTAAGAGCCAAATATGTAACGTATAAACATTTACATATATACTTTCAAACGAAAAAGAAAAAGAAAATAAAAAACATATACATATATATACTTACAACATGTGGAGAATCATATACCCCATTATGGGTCATCGTAACGTGTAGCCAGAGTATAATCACTAGAAATGAGAATAATGGAATATCATTCATAAAAAAAAAAATATGATAATTCAATCTCAGTGACTACAATCTGATTTTAGGAGATTTAACATTGTAAAGATATGGTTTCATTATAAAAATCAATAATTTAAGAATAATGTATATGATATGATATTTTAATTATTGGAATCTGTTGGGAAAATCCATGGATCAACTGTTGTTGTTGTAGTAGTAGTGGTAGTACCTGATGAGCCTTTGGTCGGAGCCGATGAAGAAGAGTCTTGTCTCTTTTCTGTCCGGCGATCAAACTCCGAGAACTGTCTCATCATCATCAGCTGGTGTTCATCATCAGCCGTTGGATTGTTGTTTTGATTTTGTTGTAATGCTCCAAGATTCATTGAGTCAAGATCGTGAAGAGAAGAAAGTGTTTGGTTATGTTGATGTTGATGTTGATGAGATAAAAGAGACTGAAATGTAGAAACTTGTTGACTTTGAGGGAGGGGCAAATCGGGAAGAGCCTGAATGTTCGTGTGATTATTATATTGGTTGAGCAAAGAAGATGATGAAGAAGAAGGGATCAAAGGTTGTTGTTGATGATGAGGTTTTTGAGGGATTGGACGAAAAGGGTTGAAAGTAAGAGGATGATGATCGGAGGAGGGAGATCGGAAAATATCGAAGCGGCGAGTAGTGGAGGAGAAAGGGTGAGAGAAGGGAGAGGCAGGAACGCCGGTAAATTCTTGAACCATGGCTCGAAAGTTAGATGTGTCGGTGGTGAGAACAGTGGTTGGTGCTCTTCTTGAAGCTCTTGTTCGTTTTCTAGGGTTTCTTGAGGAAGAAGGAGGCGGAGGAGGAGGAGGAGGAGGAGGTGGAGGAGGAGGAGGGAGGAGATGGGTTTGGTTGATAATGTCATCGGAGATTAGATTGTTGACGAAGTTTAGGTATGTGGTGGCCGAGGAGGAGGAGGAGAGGGTTGTTGGGCCGCCGTAGAAGGCGGAGGAAGAGGAGGAGAAGGGAGGGAGAAAGAAAGAGGAGTGACCAGCGGCAACACCTGTTGATGAAGACTCGTGGTCATCGCTTGAAGATTGTAAGCTTTCACTGTTGCCTGAATCCATATGAACATGGAAGAAACAAGAACATAAGAGAAGAAGAAGAAGAAGAAGAAGAAGAGGTTGTGTTTGGTGAATCTAGGGTTTTGAGATTTGATGCGTCTTGGAGAGGAGAAAGAGAGAAAAGGAGAGAGAGGGAAAAGGGTTTTTACTTAAAGAGGATGAAGAGAGAGAAAGGAAGAAGAGGGTATGGTGTCCCCATTGATGGAGAGAGAGGAGGCGGTGGCTGGCGAAGAGTCAAACTCAATCTGAAAGCGAAAACGAAAGAGGAGAGAGAGAGAAAGAGAGAAAGAGAGAAAGAGAGAGAGAGAGAGAGAGAAAGAGAGAGAGAGAGACAGAGAGAGATTTGTTCTCTAGTGGGGATGTGATGAATGTGAAAGGATAGATAGTGTTGGATTTTTACAGCATATATATATATATATATACACACAATAAACACTAAATATATCTTGCTACACTTTTATTTTGTAACAAGACCCACACGGTTTACATATAGAATCTACTTTGAGAATAGTTTTTTTTTTTTTTTGGTTTTATACTTTGAGAATAGTTCACTAGTTAAGTGCTACAAGAAGGATTAGAGAGTCCTCTAAGCTCTCGAATTTTGTATAATTTTTCTTTGTTAATAACACCAAATAGGTTTGTTAGTCTAATATAATTTTCGGGTAATAGGAGGCAAAAATATTGAATAGTTTTCACGAAACAATAATATGTGAGCAAAGTAACCATTCAAGTAAATAAGCGAACAAGATTATCCTTGCATGCAATGATGTAGTGTTGAATTTCTCATTCTAATTTAGTGACCGTATGCAAAAGTTTTCCATTCCATGGCTCACCTCCATTGTTATACAAAATGGTAAGAAATAGTTGTCCCAACCCATAGGAATCGAGAACGATTTAGGACCAATTCGTTTTTATATCTGGATACAGCAAATGCAATATTTGGATGCTGCATTTAAATGTTGTTTGTTTTTAAAATTTGTTTTTACAATTCCATATTATACAGGGATGCAAGTTTGTTTGTTTTTAGGTTTATAATAACATCCAAATGCAAGTAATAAAAAAAACTAAAATGTACATATTTTTATATTTATAATTTTTTTATGATATAAAACGCAATTTTGGAAAATTTAATTTTTTTTTGCAGGAAAATGATATTTCGTCAAAAACGTTATTTTAACAATAAATATAAAATATTATTTAATAGAAATAATCAACATAAAATTAATTTAGTTTTCTATTATATTGAAAGATATTTTGAACTTTTAACTTTTGTCTACTTTTTATAACATCTCAAATATCCATATTTTTTAGATGCAATTGATTTTGCATCAAAAATCAACATCCATATACAAATTCTAAAATATCCAAACAAATAACATTTGAGTGTCTACAAACACGAACTAGTTTTTAGTGACAAGACAACTTTTTTTGGCCGCTAATGTGCAACCAATATGATGCGTCATACCTGTGTTGATTGTTAGCTCTCAAAGAAAATATTTGGCACATTAAATATTGATTTAAACAAAATCAAAATAAATTCTACGGTTGATGGTTGAATGAACCCTTGCTATCCTAATTAAACGTTTATTATAGCTCTTACATTGGTAATGCTGCTTGCTATCAAATTCGGCCCTTAAAATTATGAAATTAATAAAGGCTTGGTTGGTTTGTATCTAGGGCCGAGCCTGATTAAAAGAAGCACTCTCATCTCGAGTGTCTCCTTAACATACTTCTCAAAAGTTACCCACGTTAGTCTTTAGCTGCTAGCTGATTAGTGTGACTTTTATAGGTTTTAAATATTTTTTTGGTAGTTTTAATTGGTATTCAAATTTGAGTTTTCTTAGTTTTATTGGCAAAAAATCCATATTTTGGTAAGTTCCACAAGTCTTAGATACAAATGAGAGAAAACAAAAGAAGACAGAAATAGTATGAATGTTGAATGTTAGATAGGATATGAAAAAGCATATGATTACACCGAGTTTTTTTATTTATTAGAAATCTTATCAAAATGATTACACATTTTTATTGGTTTTACACAACTCCTAAGTCTACTCTTGGATAGCCACCTACAATTTCTAATCCAACAAGAACAAGATAGATTAGACAATTTCTCATCTTGTTCACCGTTTAGAGTAAACACTCTTGCACAAAAAAATTAGATTGGTTTTTTTTTTTTGACGGCCAACCTTAGCAAGATTAACTTCAATCCCTACAATATTTTTGGGATAATTAAATCTTCCAAGGTTGCTTAATTTGATTCGAGTGCCTCTAAATCTCCGTTAATATCTCTTTAATATCTTCTTTCTAATTTGAATATATCTTTTACTTGGCGCGCGCTCCTCGTCAGCAATAGATCCTTGTCACTAATCCCTAGCATATAAGTTCCAACTGTGACATTGTTCCATCACTCCATTTGCATGCACTTTCATTCTTCCTTTTGTTGATGTAATTTGCCAATCCAAACTTCCTGAAATAAACAACAAAACTAACCAGTACCAAGATCCAGTAGACACACATTTAAGAAGATAACACAATTTCTTTCAAACGAAATTTCATAGATCAATAGCAAACACAAAGCTGACATGTTGTTAGGAAGAAAAATGGTCCCTCCAACAAAAAAATCAGGTCTAAACAAGGTTACTGCAAGTTGCTTATTACATGCCAATATCCTTCCAACAAAAGACACTCCCCCTTGTGGATGCAAGATTAACTCAAGAGAGAACTTGTTAATGAGACTGGGTAAAACTCTTTATTAATCAAATATCTAGTTTCTGTGTTACAAAGTGTGTGTGTCGTCCTCTCCATCTCTCCTCCTCTCTCTTTATATTCACCCTCTTTTAGGGCTTCCTTTCACCTTCCTCATTCATTCTTTATGAAATCTAGATTCGACCTAAATTTTCTTTCCTTCTTTCGCAATTTCGATTCGGATTGCCTTTTTTAAAGTGGATTTACCGTTCTTGGAATTAGCTCGGCGGCGCTCAGCTCCCATCCTTATTCCGAGTTATTCTGGGCCTCGGACCGGGCTACGTGGGCCTTTCCTTGATGGGCCGACCTCCCGGGTCATAAAGAAGACGAGCTAGGTTCTCCCGGGTTAATTGCGAGGGTACTGAACCCGGTACCAACAGTAAGCCCCCCCCCCCCCAGTTCGACGAGCTGAGGGTTTCGAAATCGTCGAATTTGAAGGAACGACAATAGCTCGGGAGAATCTTTTGCTCGATCTGAATCATCTGATTTTGGAATATCTCGGGACTTGTTCCCTGACAAGTGTCTTGTCCTGCTGATGTGTCAAATGGAAGGCGAAACGGCGCATAGGTCGGAATGCAGAGCGTCTCCTTGTTTTCTATAAATAGCCTCACTCCTTCCTCATTTTCGTATTTACGCCCTCTCTGTCTAAGAAAGTATTCCTCGTTTTCTCTGCCTTCTCTCTAGAATTATTTCAATTTTTCGTATACCTTCTGTACACAACGGAATATCCGGTCATTTTCCCCGGCCTGTTTGAATTCTCCAATCACTTGCTTCGAAGAACTTGAATTTTCCGGTCACGTTCTTCGGTCTGCTTAAATTTTCCGATCACGTTCTCCGATCTGCTTGAATTTTCCGACCACTTTCTCCGGTTTGCTTAAATTTTCCGATCAATCTTCAACATCCCCTTCCAGGCTCATGACGAGAGCAGGCAAACAGGTGATTGTATCGTCGAGTTCTTCAGAGAGCTCGCTTGAGGAGGTACTAGCTCGGTACGGTCTTACTGCTCCTTCTGCCAGGGTTCATCTACCCGCACATCGCCCGGATATCGTGGTGCCCTCTTTAAGGGACGACAATAGCTCGGCTAGTCACGATAAAGCCGACGCACTGATTGAAGAAGAGCAAGTTGTTGACGGCTCGGTGCGCGCAGACTATCAGGAGGTCGTCATGAATGATGGGGACGAGACGGATAATTCTCCGTTTGATTATGTATCAACGCCTTTACCTAAAGACGAAAGGGTCCTTTGTAAATCCGGGTCAACCCCAGAGACAATCCGTGCTGCTCTGTAGCGCGGGGGTAATAACGGTCGAGTTTCTAGGCGAGTGCCCACCGCGGACGAACGCCCATGGAATTGCCCCCACGGCTACATATGTGTATATGAATCTCTCTTCACCAAATGCCGACTTCATCTCCTCCTCCCTCGCTTGGTTACTTCGTATCCTCACCGTCGCGGCCTAGCACTTTCTCAACTGAATACCTCGGCCATATGCAATATGATGGCGACGCTCACCCTTGGTGACGAAGCTGAGGTTCCGGTGGGAACTCGTTTTTTCGAGGAGATCACATCCATCAAGCGCGGGTTGCGCGACACCTTTTACGTTTCTATGAGAAAGAAATACAACATCCTAATCGGGCCGAAATATTCTAAAGTCAGTGGTTGGAACTCCAAATACTTCTTCATGAAAATCTCCAAAGATTCAATTGAAGATCTCAGCATTCCGATCAGAAGACATTGGAACATATCTCCTGGTAGACCTCGAAGTTCCTAATCTCAGCTCGGGTTATACTGATTATGATTTTTCTTTCTGTTTTACAATGAAAGTGAACGTCGCTGCGAAATTTCCGCGCAACTTCTGGGACAAGGTCGAGAAAATCCGGGCGCTCTCTTGGAAGACTTGGCAAGAGCTCGGCTCAGAAAGGATTGAAGCCGCGCTGAAGAAGATGGGCAAAGTTAAGCGGATCGTTGCGGATTATTCTAAAGCTTATAAAATCTTCCGAGGCCTTCGAGCAAAATGACTTGCGATGTTAGAGGATCGACAAGGCAGGTTACTGAGCAGCTACCGATGAGTCTGTTTGCGATAGTCGCTTTTGATCCTCCTGCCCGAAATCCTTTTGAACTAGCCGAGGAGGTTGCCCACTTGCTGGTCAGATCGCTGAAGAAGGTCGCAATCGTTCGACCGGTTTGGGCGACCTGGTCGCTTCGCCGACCGAACCCACTAGCAAGAAGAAGAAAAGAAAGAGAAAATCTGGGGAGTCTCGTTCCCAGGATCTCGTAGGCGAGGTCGCGAGGGGGACCGATCTGCCTGAGGCGATCCCCAAAAAGGAGCCGGGGCCGCGGGTTCCTTCGGCCAGGGGTTCCGGGAATGATGGATCATCGAGGACGCGCTCCTTGGTGGAAGAGAGGGGGGCTCCAGGCACCGCGAATGTGGTGCCTAGGACCTTACAGGGAGAATTGCCGTGCCTAGACGGGATTCCGGTTATTGCTTCCTCGCTTCAACCCTACCTCGGGACCCTTCGCTTGGATGATCGGGATTCCTACGCGCGCATGCTGAGGAAATTTAGCTGTGGCGCTACCTCATTGCCTCCGATCTTTGACTTGGTCGAGCGAGAGCTATATCTCTCGTTTGCGCATTCCGCGGTGCAAGTCGGCTTTTGTTTTGTTTTTTTTCTAATATCTCGTTAATGTTTTCGTACTCATTGTACTGATCGACAGAGTGTTTGCTGCAGATGTTCAGCCGTGCCAATGAGGTCATTGGTGCATACGATCGTCGATCGGTGGAGTCCGCCAGCCAGGTCTCCGCATTCGAGGAGGCTCGAAAGGCTATTGGTCGGATGAAGAAAGAGTTCTCCATATTTAGAAAGGAGCACACGGAGTTGGAGTTACGATCCGCGGATCTACTCAGAGCGAATACCGTGCTAGCTGGCGAACTTGACGAAAAAAAGAAGGCCGAGGGCGATTTATTGAGAAGGAATGCCGAAGTAATTACCGAGCATCAGGCTACCGACTCCAAACTCGCCGAAGCTATTTTGGAGAACGCCAAGCTGAAGATTGCCTTCGAGAAACTTCAATTAGACTTCTCTTTAGAAACAACCAGGCTCAGAGCATCTCGAGGCGACGAAATTCGCAGTGTAGCGAAGAAAGCGCAATCTCGGTTGAATCGGATTCAGGCTTATCTTTCCGAGCAAGCTTTGGTTGTGCAACCGGAGGTTTGTTTGTCTGATCAGGCCACTGGCGCGCGCCGTGCTCTTGAGGTCCTGACTGGGAAAGGAATCAGCGTTGAACCTGCCGACCTCGAAAAAGTGAGCTGGGACGAAGATGATCTTGAGACCGAAATCTTGGCTATGGACGTGATCGAACTTACTGACATCGATCTCTACATGACTCCTTTTCGAACGAGGTCTCCGAGAGTTCGTGATGCCCCTTCGGTTGAGGTTCCTGATGGTATTCGAGAGCATGGTTCAAATCTTCAGCGACTAACTCCTGACGTTGCTGCCGATCTGAGGACCCCTCACGAAGATGCTCAGGTCGACTCGTAGATAGATCGGGAGGATTGTGCCGTTTTAATTATCTTTTGAACTTAACCTCTTGGAGGTTGTTTTGTAATAACTCTCTTTTTATATGACGCATTTATTTTTACCGCCTTTTGCATGCGTTTGTCTTTCCAAGCGACGCCTTGAATTGTACGTTTTTCATTTTGCACGCGAGGCGATTTTCTCAAGAAATGGAAGACGAAGGGACGCCAACCGCCTCATCGAGGCTATAAATACAAAACTCGGGTTTTCTTCTCTTCATTCGTCCCTTCGAGACTTCCTTCTTTTTCGCTCTTATTTTTCATAATGGTTTTCTCTACCGACTCCTCTGGTAGCTCTCGTTCACGTTCAAGGTCTCCACCGCGCCGGGTTGCTAGGGTCGCAAGGGTCGATTCTGGAGTTGCGGCGCCGACTCCTCCTTTGAGTGGTCCGGGGGCGAGGTGGGAAAACCATGTCAATACCGCTCCTGCCAGACTCTCCACGAACAATTGGCATAACCCGGCTTCTTCTTCCTGCGGTTGTAGGCCGGTTCGCCTGGATGCAACAGTGGAGGCTACGAGATGATGTGATGGGTCGCCTTTGCCTTCGTACATAGGTAGCCTTAGCTTAATATAGTTCCTTATAGGGACGCTTGCGATGTGGTTCGCGAAGGGCGTTTGCTGAGTTCCCTCAATTATTCGTACGATCTCTGGAGTGGAGCTTGTCACCTGGTGAACCCTTGAATTCATCTCCTGCAGTTCGGGTTTCATATGTTCGATCTCCTGCGCTTGGGCTTCGTATCGTTCGGTTGTGGAACTTGGTAGAGAGGTTATTACGCCGTCTAGGCCGCTTCCGGACGCATGGCCAATTTGTTGAAACTCAGGTAGCAAGTTACGTCGGGTGGGACGAACTTCGTCTCCTGTGCTCTGCGTCAGGGCGTCCAGGATCAAGTTGAAACGGCTATCGAATGTTATTTGTGCCGTATGCATTTCGGCAAGTTGCCCTTGGACGGCCCGGTTCTGTTGAGTCAGATTCCGGACCTTATCCTGCAAGGTTTGTTCTTCAACCTCATCGCGCCTTTGTGTTAGCGGATCCCAAATTTGATGAATCCCGACGTCGTCTTCGGGAGCTTCATCCCTGTCACCTTCACCGCTCCCAATCCTTGCTGCTTCTGGGGCGCGTCCATCTGTGCCATTGATGCGTTCCATCTCAGGGTGTCGTGTTTCATCAACTGGTACTGCTGGTGGTATCAACGGATGTGTCATGCTGCCTAGATCTTTGGTTTCTTTTGAGAGCATTTTACCCGGCCCCACGGTGGGCGCCAAAATGTGGATGCAAAATTAACTCAAGAGAGAACTTGTTAATGAGACTGGGTAATACTTTTTATTAATCAAAGATCTAGTTTCTGTGTTACAATGTGTGTGTGTGTCGTCCTCTCCATCTCTCCTCCTCTCTCTTTATATTCAGCCTCTTTTAGGGCTTCCTTTCACCTTCCTCATTCATTCTTTATGAAATCTAGATTCGACCTAGATTTCTTTTCCTTCTTTGGCAATTTCGATTCGGATTGCCTTTTTTAAAGTGGATTTGTAAATCCACTTTCCGTTCTTGGAATCAGCTCGGCGGCGCTCAGCTCCCATCCTTATTTAGAGTTATTATGGGCCTCAGACCGGGCTACGTGGGCCTTTCCTTGATGGGCCGACCTCCCGGGTCATAAAGAAGACGAGCTAGGTTCTCCCGGGTTAATTGCGAGGATGCTGAACCCGGTACCCACACCCCTGAATCTCTAAACCACTCAATCATTTCCCTAAACTTGTAGAGACACCAATCTTCACTTTTCTTCTCAGCTCCAGATTCAGTTTCAACATCAATATCATCAACATCAGGTTCAGAACCTTGAGCCTCATCATCCACATTCACATTCTAAGAAACTAGGGCATCACCATAATTTTCTCCTGCTTAATTGGGATAATGACATCAAAAACTACCTAATATGCAATACAAAATGAAAGATGGTAAGGAAACGAATCTTCGAGGTGTGATGCAATGTTCAATAACATCTTAGAACAATGCTTGAGATCAGCAGCAAGAGATACTCCAAAGACTAAACCAGTCAGTATAGGAGTACTCGTCCTCCCAAGTCCACTACGACCATCAAGTTGGTAGGCACGGAGAGGTGGTTCAGAGACTTCATTTGGAAAATGCTGAAATTTGATCATACACCATTCTTCCAAAATTGAATTGAATTTACGTTGCCAACATGTAGAGCAACTTAGCACGATCCTTTGTGACATGAGTGTTGTTGGTATTAGGCATCCAATTCAAACAACATATGCCAAAGACACCAGCCACCTCAAGTGTGAGAAGCTTTGGTCGACAAAATCCAGGCCACTGCATAACTCGATTTCGATTCGGATAACGAGCCACAATATGTTCAGAAACATCAACCTGGATCGTATGACCCTCACGAAACTCACAATTCTTGGTTTGAAAAACATGATTGATCATTGCTGATTACATATTTATAAGCTTTTTCATATTATTTATTTTGTTTTTATTAATTTAATACTATATATAGTAATAAGTGTTATATTAACACTTCATAATTGTAAGTTTTTGTATTAAAATATTTTATTTTCTAAATAAAGACTGAACTTCTTAAAAAAATGTAATCCTCAAAATTGTAATTTGCTATTAAGTATTCATAAGATCGTATATAGAATTGACAAAAAGTTAAAGTAATTTAGTAATATGGTATTATTGCTTAAAATTATCATTATTTGTAACAAAACCAAATTTTCATTTTTAAAGGCAAATGTTTCATATCTATAATGGACCTCTTGAGGTTGAGAATACATATATGCATATAGCCCACAAACCAAATGAGAACCATGTGTTCTTTTTAGTAATACAACATTGTATATTTAGTAATACAACATTGTGAATATTATCTTAGAGGGTGTTATTGGTTTATGTATTTTAATTGATTTGGAAATTTGTATAGGATTTATAAATCATGTGAATTTTAGTTAGTATTTGTAAATCCGTAGGTTTTACCTAGGATTTGAGTCTTTGTATTTATAACATTAAAATCCATCCAAATCCACAAAAAATTAATATGAAATCAAATCTATAAGTAAATCCGTAGTATTGAATAACACGTTATTTGAATTAGTATTTATAAATCATAAAACCAATAACACAAGATTTGAATATATACTACAAGAAAAACACGGATTTCCAACGGCAATATTGGTCGAAAAATTGTTGGAAATGGCGGTTTCCGATCGTTTTCCATCGACAAAATTTTGGTTGAAAATCGTCCGTTGGAAATCATTTTGGTTGGAAATCGGTTGATAATTTCCAACCGAAAAAACCATCGGTATATCGGATGGAAAAATGGTTGGAATTCGGTCAGGAACATACCAACGAATTTCCAACACCATTTGGGGGTCGAAAATATTTTCCGACCAATTTCCAACCAAAAATGTTTCCAACGATTTTCCAACGCAAATATTTCCATCTATTTTTCATCCATTTCCGATAGATTCATTTCCAACTGTTTTCCAACTACGTTATAAAATAGTAGTCATTTGTTATTTTTATTTAATAATTATTTCGAAAAAAAAAATAAATAAAATTCGAAAATTATAATTAAAACAAGAAAAAACATATAGTGAAAT
>OVAY01001537.1:0-27981 GCA_900406395.1 Kernera saxatilis | reverse complement strand
CAATAAAATAGGATTTTAAACTATTTTTTAGAATCATCAATTGAATAAAAGATGATTTGAATAAAATTTAAAATCTTCCCAAATCATCAGTTCAATATGCCTCCTAAATGTTTTGGTATATGATTTTTTTCATGTCTTTTTTTTTTTTGAGAAACATGATTTTTATCATGTCTTGTTTTTAATATTCATATTGCTGCTACACTTACATTTTAAGATACTTTTAATTCTAATGGATCCATCTCAAAACAATGTTAGCATATATAAAAAGTTTACATTCTTAAATGACTCTCTCTAAGTCCACTCGAAATAACATCTAATTTGAGTGGCGATATTACACAACTTTGTTTCAGACAATTTCACGGTTGGTCATACATATGTTTATTTATTTTTAGATGTTGCTCAATCACATTCAAATAAAAAACTTCAAAAGATCAAAGAGATAACCGAAAATTTTGGAAAAAAACAATAGTGTAAATTTGAGGAATTGGTGGAAAATTATGTGTTCACATCATTTTAAGAAAAAAATAGTAGAATTGGTGGAATGAGAAGAATGTGTTGAGTGACTAAATCTTAGCTTTTTTTTTTTTTGTCAAACGACTAAATCTTAGCTTAATAGATGGAAATAAATAGAAGGTGAGTGGAGAGAAATATTCCAGCTGGTTATGAATAAAATTCAAAGCTGAAAAAGCTGAAAAAAGAGAAAAAAAAAACATCATTGATTTATTTGTTTTACGAATTTTACACATTACACATTAAGAATCTCAAGAAAGAATAGTAAATCTAAATTATTTTAAATTATCTCAAAGGTTCTATTTTTTTCTTTAGTTATTTATTTGTTAGTAATATGTATTTAAGAATAATGTTTTTAAAAGTAGTAACGTTTTAAAAATGTTATAGTGAAATATTTTTTTATTATAAGATAATTATGTATAACAATTTATTAATTTCGTAAAATCAACTTTACAATAATGTATTATTTTTATAAATAATTTTAATTATTTGTGTGATTATTTTATAAACTGAAACTAGTTTAGTGTTTTCTTATCAATGAGTCAATAAACAAAATATCAATCAGTATCATCAACCACAAACTCGCCTTCGTTAAATCCATTGGAATATGCTATTTATTATCATGTTTTAGAATGAAAACAAAATTTCTTATTAAAATAAAGTAAAGAGAAAACAGATCTGAATTGAGTTCATCCCAAAAAGTTTGAAATGATTTTGGCAACTTTTTTGTCTTTCTATTGTAAAGGATCTTTGTCCGTTAGTAAAACTCCATAAAACAACAAATACAATTTCACGGGTTTTATTACTAACTCCATACCGCAGCAATATAGATTTACAATTTTAATATTTTTGTGTTTTTGGTTAATTCGGTGGAGTTTTGAGCATTTGGAGTTCGAACCGTAATCAAAAACAAAAAAACAAAATAAAAAAGAGATTGAATTCCGAGTACAAGTGAACCAATTTTTTTTTATGCTACCACCACAGATTTAATTATGTTTTAGTAATTGTTGATCACAAAAACGATAAAAGTTAAAGGTATTGTAAATTAGCAGTATAAATTTAATGTTTTAATAGTTTTTTTTTTTATTTTGTTAAACTGTGAGAATTTCAAACTTTCGGACCGTAATTTATTCAATACCTAAAATTAGATTTTATATATTACGAGTTAAAAAATAATTTTTTCTATCAAAAAAATATTAAATCCGAAGCATAAATGAAGCAACCGTTTTGTGGTGAAATTAAGCCAACACACTTTTGATTATGTTTTAATAAGTTATCTATCACAAAAACAACGATAAAAATTAACATTGTAAATGATATTTTTCATGCTTTTCAATACTACTATTTCTTATGCTTGATTAGTAAATAAAAATTAACAATATTGTTATTGAAAGCGGTACTCTCGGATCTAATAACAAACGATTTTTTTTCTTCAAAAGCAAAATAATAAATAATAAAATAAAAAAATCAATCTTGTTCTTCTTCTTCATCGTGTATCACGACCTCTGCCTCTTCATCTCTCTCAAAGGCCATTTTCAATCTGTCTCTCAATCTCCATCTCCTGCAGCTTTCAGATCTTTTCTTCTGTGCTAATCCAAAAAATTAAGGTACTTTTTTAGAAATATTTTTTTTTAAATAAGGTAAAATTAGATTATATTGTAGCTATATATAAATGGAGATATTATCTTATTCTATGTCTTGCTTCTTCTTCACTCATATAATCCTCCTTTTGATTCTTCCGCTTCAAAGTCTTCTCCTTGATTCTAATTTTTGTGGTGATTTCAGAGATTCTTAGCATTTTCTTGGAACATTTTAGCTTCTGTTTCTGTGATTTGGTGATTTCCAACAAGAGAGGAGGAAAAAATGAATCGGAGGCAGCAAGTTAAGCGTAGAGTAGGTAAATATGAAGTGGGAAGAACAATCGGTGAAGGAACTTTTGCTAAAGTTAAGTTTGCTAGAAACTCTGAAACTGGAGAACCTGTAGCTCTCAAGATTCTTGATAAAGAGAAAGTCCTCAAGCATAAAATGGCTGAACAGGTCTCTTAGTGAATCTTCTTCCGCATTTCCGCTTTTTAAAAATCGGTTTGGTTTTTTTAGCAAGAACTGATCTTGCTTTTGTCTCTCTTATGATTGATTTGTACAGATCAGAAGGGAGATAGCTACTATGAAGTTGATAAAACATCCAAATGTTGTTCAACTCTATGAGGTAAACACTCCTCAGAATCATTGTTCCTTTTGATTTATAGCCTAATCATATACTTCAAAAATCAAGAATTCACACTGATTTTTTTTTGCTTAGGTGATGGCAAGCAAGACAAAGATATTTATCATCTTGGAGTATGTTACAGGAGGAGAGCTCTTTGATAAGATTGTAAGTTATAAAAATGGTGATTCTGTGATTGATTGTTTGTGTGTCACATCACCATTATATAAGCTTAAATCTGATTGTGAAGGTAAATGATGGGCGGATGAAAGAAGACGAGGCTCGGAGATACTTCCAACAGCTTATACATGCTGTGGACTACTGTCATAGTAGAGGTGTTTACCATAGAGACCTCAAGGTACTCCACGAGAGAAGCTAGCTACCTTTCGCTCACACGTTTTTGTGTAACAAGTGATTCACATTTCTGTGTGTATGTGATTTTCGCAGCCTGAGAATTTACTTTTGGATGCCTATGGAAACCTCAAGATCTCAGATTTTGGATTAAGTGCTTTGTCCCAACAAGTCAGGGTAATAACTAATAACCATCTGTCTCCTTAGTATGTTCTTGGTTTAGTTATTCATAAACATGGTTTATATGCTTGTGGGTGTAACAGGATGATGGACTCCTTCATACATCGTGTGGAACTCCGAACTATGTTGCTCCTGAGGTCTGCCTAAACAACATAGTTCCTTCGATTTTTACGCCTTTTCAGGGGCTTTTTATAACTAAATCTCTTTATCTTTGTTGTGTTTTAAAGGTTCTCAATGATAGAGGCTACGATGGAGCAACAGCTGATATGTGGTCATGTGGTGTTATACTCTATGTCCTGCTTGCAGGTTACTTGCCTTTCGACGATTCTAATCTAATGAATCTTTATAAGAAAGTGAGCAACTCTTTGTTTTTTTTTACAAGTTCTCTCTTTTAGACTGAATCTTGCACCACACCAACTCCATTTCCGCATTTTTCGTTTTGTTTTCAAGATTTCATCTGGTGAATTCAACTGTCCTCCGTGGCTCTCACTTGGCGCTATGAAGTTGATCACTCGAATCTTGGATCCAAACCCGATGACCGTAAGTGATTTAACTTGCTACTACACTTGTTAACTAAATGGCATTTTCTTGTAGCGAAAAAAACTGTCTCTTTGCTAAGAATTTTCGCGCAAACATGAACTTTTAATCATGTTTTCACATTTTATCCAGCACAAAAGGGCTGGAGAAGAGAACCTCTGTTATACATATTAACATGTACAACTCTTATCTGCTTCCTCTTTCCTTTTATTGCACACTTTATGTTTCTTAAAGCAAAATCGACCACTAATACTCGATTAGTCAAGTTTAAACATACTAATCATATAAACATTTCTTTTAGATTTTGTGTTGCTTATGCAATTTGGATAAGAAAACTGAGTTCACATGGTTTTGTGTGTCAGCGTGTAACACCACAAGAGGTCTTTGAAGATGAATGGTTCAAGAAAGATTACAAGCCTCCAGTGTTTGAAGAGAAGTATGATTCAAGCATGGATGATGTTGAAGCTGTTTTCAAGGACTCCGAGGTGAGGATAGTTTTGTTTTTGTTTACTTCATTTCGTGTTGAGAATAGCATTACATAACGCATGTGATTGATCGTGGTACAGGAACATCATGTTACTGAGAAGAAAGAAGAGCAGCCAGTGGCAATCAATGCCTTTGAGATCATCTCAATGTCAAGAGGGCTTAACCTCGAGAATCTGTTTGATCCAGAACAGGTTTGTGTTTTGTACAAACAAAAGAAGTCGCATTCTTGTCTTCGTATTCTGATAACAACATATAACAGGAATTTAAGAGAGAAACAAGGATAACAATGAGAGGAGGCGCGAATGAGATCATCGACAAGATAGAAGAAGCTGCAAAGCCTCTCGGTTTCGATGTGCAAAAGAAGAACTATAAGGTTAGTGAAAAATCTTGAAAGGAAATGAAATGAAAAAGCAATAACTAAGATGTTGCATTGCTTAAAAATTCAGATGAGGCTTGAGAATGTGAAGGCTGGGAGGAAAGGGAATCTCAATGTGGCAACAGAGGTAAATATTATACAAGATCCACATTTACAAAAGTGTTGGTGATGGTTTTATGAGTTTGATTTATTGTGTGTTTTGTGTGATGAGCAGATATTTCAAGTAGCACCAAGTCTTCATATGGTTCAAGTATCGAAATCGAAAGGAGACACACTCGAGTTCCATAAGGTAACTTAACTCCATAGTTTGGTTTTAGATTAGGATGATAGGTTTAGTATCGGTTTAATGAGCTTAAGTAGAGGTGGTGATGGTGTGTTTTGCAGTTCTATAAGAAGCTCTCTAATTCTCTGGAGGGTGTAGTCTGGACGAACAACGAAGCTAAGAAAGACACAGGAAAATGATGTGTGTGTGAATATTTTGATCTTATGGGACATGCTTTGCTTTCTTTTGTTTTATGAGCTTCTTGCTCTTTTTTTCCGGCGACTTTGTGTGGATGATGAGAAGGAGAGTGGGATTGGTTTGTGTAAATATGAACCGCATTACCGCGATAAGGTGCTCTGATACCACTTATAAAGTCATATGGAAGCTTGTTGGCTAAGCGTTGTCAAAAGTATCCATGCTCGAGATGATCAGTTTGAAGCTTGTCAAGGATTTTGACGAGCTAAGCTGGCCTCGGTTTTTCGCATTTCTGGCAGAAACCATAACTATGGAACTTAGGTTGCTTTCTTTCAACCATTTTACTCGAGAGATCTCTGTTTGAGGTAAACTTTCTTGAGCCTCTACTAAAACCCTCTCCACATGTTTAGCAAACCTCTCAGAGGAAGGTTGCTAAAGATTTCATTTCTTTAGATTAAAAATTTTTCCAAGCCATTTTGGCATCTCTCAAGCCCTCTTAAAATCAGCAGACCATAAGAATCCTCTGCATCAAAATTTTATCTCCTGCAAACATCTCTTGGAGAGAAAATGCACAACCATAGTATAATAGAGTAATTAATATGCTGTCATTATCTATGTACACAAAACTATACAACTGTATCTAGAAGATGATGTGTATATACACTTGTATCCAAGTGCCACAAGAAGGTAAATAGCATGAGGGCTTCACTGTACTTGCTCGTCCATATGTGATCCATTATATTTGGATCAACCAGGGCAATAGAAACAAACAACGATGGTACTATTTACTATTCTAATAACTGAAGATCATCTTGTGACTAAGTTTCATAATACAACAGTCAGAGAGAATCATTTGAAAGCAACAATGCCGATTTCCCAAAAACAAAAAACGAATCTTTTCTAGTTAAGTAGACATCATTCAGAGAGATCTCACTCCCCTCACCTCCTTGCTTTGCATCCTTTGAATATGGTCTCCTTGTAGTACTTGAGCTCCTTGATGCTTTCTCTTATATCATCCAAGGCTCTGTGTTTGTTTTCCTTTGCAGGAGCTCTCCTTTTCTCTGCGCGCAATCCATAAACACATCCAAAATCTGCCTATCAGTCCCGATTTCTTTACTACAAGGACATGCACTTTCACAGAGTTTCTTAAAATATCTTACCTTTGGGGAACCATCGGTAGCACAAAGCCTTGACGCTACTGACATCGACAAGCATATGAGGGAAAAGAGCAGCCAAATCCGGCATGTACTTCTGAGAAAATACATAGATTGGTTACGATCAAGATGCAACTGTTAAGCTTTGAATAAGAGAGGAAATATCCAAGTTCGAGCTACCTTTAAGAAAAGCAAATCCACATAGACGGAGTTTCCAGCTAATAGTGGTTTTTCAGAACCAACATGCTTTGTTACAAATTCAATGACCTGCAAATCAAACCAGAGTATAACATTTACCATCACCAAAGTTTACAATAAGTTTGAATGCTCTTTAAACTTCTCAGCCAAATTAACAAAGGGGTCAATACCTCTTGCTCAGCTTGCCTTTCACTTATCTTACTAAGGAGCACTTTCTTCGTCAACCCTAAAGTGATTGTCAAGATGTCAAATAGTATACATCCATGGGAAACACAGAAAGTCTAATCTAGTACGACGAATATCTGGTGAGAAACTTACCACTGGCTCCATGATGAGTTTGACACCAGTCACCCATTTTATCCAGACAGTCTTTCGTTTGATGTACAACTATATCTGGACCCTAACATCAGAGAACGTTTCTCAAGAAAAAGTTCAAATTAAGCAAGTGAGTCATCTGAAACTGAAAATGAGCGAGAGCTCTTGCAAAACTCCCCTGAAAATAGCATTTATCATATTCAAAATTGAAATACTGTGTAAATTCCACATTCATACAACAACATTCTGATCTCTTTTGCTAATCAGAACACAATGATTTTGAGACACCCATTAGTCAAAATTTAGCCTTCTCTTAGAAAGTTTCTCAACATTGGTAAATCATCGACTAAGAGAAACTACCAGTTTATTGGATTCGAAAACAAGTTTCAGCATTTGTTCAAGAGAAATTTAAAGGACCCTGAACAAATTTAGGGAGCTTTGGTAGAAAATAAAGTTATAAAGTAAACATCTATGTAAATAGAGTATTTTAGAAGGTAAGGCAGAGAAGAATGTACCTCCACTGATTTGGTTAAATTTCCATTAGTGATTATACATGCAATCTCCAATATCCTGTCAACTTCAACATTTAGACCTACACAGTATAGTAAGAACAAGAAAATGGATTGTTGAAAAGAACTTGAAGGACCGAGATACTTTTTATCTTGTTAGACAGTTAAATATAGTTGTATTTTCTGAAACATTCATAGCAACCTTCAAAGGAACAAATATAATATCAATTGTTACGACAAAATATGTAAAATCTGTTTAAACATATGAATGCAACTTTTAAGTGAAGAGACAATGGATCATATGATACATGCTTACATGACCGGGCAATATAAACGACAGGTGCAGAGAACAAGCACAAAAAGAACAAACATAATGTGTACAAATCAAACTGAAACAAACATAGTGTTCACAACTTCGTCTATCAATAAAAGAAGAACTATAGATTAGTACGAAACGCATAAATTGGGTCTATTTAGAACACTAAGCTAATATACATACAATCTTTAAAATTTAAAGTTTTAGCAGACAAAGGCAGGGTTTTTATATAATAGCTAATGAACAAGTTTAAACATTACCAGTCATTTCCAAGTCAATCCAGACAAGTGGTTGCTTGTAATCTCCAACCTCAAGTGACCCATTTACTCTTTCTCCTTGTTTACCTATAAAGTTTCACAAGAATCGAAATCACAAAATCAAAATATGGTCGCTACACAAATTCAATGCCTAAACTGAAAGGCTAATCCTTTTTTCAACTCTCTAAATCGATGATCAATTAAGACATCAATTTGACTCCACAACTTTTTGTCTAAAGAGAATTAATGAAGAGTTAGAAGAAATACGAAATCGAAAAGGCAAAGAAAGATGAAGAGATGAATCGATAGGAAGAGGCAAGTGTAAGTGGGAAAATGAGAGATACCATGGGAAGAAGAAGAAGAAGGAGAAGCCATGGGAGCATCTTCATCGGCGAAAGCGAGGAGAGAGAAAGCATTGGAGAGCTTGTCCATTTGGTTACCTTTTTGCAGTAAAACCTAAAGGAAAAGCCCGTCTAGAAGAGAAAGAAAAGAAAAGAAAATCAGTGTATAAACATAAAAATATGATTTATTTGCAGATAATACAATTCTATTTGTTGAAAAATAGTAAAATACCAATCTTCTAGATAGCATTAGATGCTAATCAGACAGTCGAATTAGACCTAACGCTTAATTAACAAGTCAGAGATTAATCAGTAAGTTAAAAATAATTCGGTATTTGGATTAATATATGACTCTGATAATTATGGATAGCAAATAGGTTATCAATAATATATTTTTTTTATTGTTTGAAATACCAATTTTAGAAAGAAAAAAAAAAAAAGAATAGATAGAAAACAAACATTAAAATGCAGCTATTGTATATTTGTATTGTTGGAACTTGTTTTTAGAGAAATAGTTTTTTGCTTATTTTTTGGTAGTTTTCCGGACAACTCAATTGCCAGAATGACTGGATTTTGAAATCGTTGGATTCCTCGTAGCACTATAACATAATGTATTCATATATCAAAAACAAAGTTCGTTTGAATGAGAAATTAATATCCAAAGTTGATTGTTTGAAAAGCAAAAAGATGGACAAGGTGGAATTTGTCCATATTGGAAGTTTGGGATAAATCACACTATTATATATAGTAGAGAAGTCATAGAAAGGTTCAAAACCTTGGAACCATATTATGGTGAAAAAAGCAAACCCACGCTAAATCCTTATATGCACACTGAGTCGAGTCTGGTCCACTTGAAAAGAGTTCAGATTTAGGTTTGAGTTTGATTAGATGGACCGTCGGTCCAATAACTTATCTATTCGCATTGAGTTTTGATGTTTATAATTGATCACTCTAGACATTTAAACTTGGTTAAAGAATAACGACAATTAATTTAGAGATTAATATTGTCCATAATAATATAATAAAGTCTCCACTAATGCTCTTTGAGAAGAGCACACGTTGAAGAACAATTGCTCATGATAAAGCATTTGTGTTTTTCCATCTCATTCATATGGATATATGATTCATCATATATAAATTCTTTACAACTTCTTCTTTTCTTCTCTATTATCTCTTTTTCTTGGTATGAGAGTACAATACAAAATAAAATTCGGTTTAGATACTTACGGTTGTTAATTTGTTTGGTTAACCAATATAAACCGTTTGTTTGATTTCAAATTATTTGTATCTCTACTTTTTGAATATAAACCCGGACTAACCATGATTTAGTTCGAGTATTCCAAAATAAAATTGAAGATAAATACAATGAAAGATTTATTTTAACAATTCGAAATACTCAAATGCATTTGCGCACCAATGTTAAAATACAAAGTAGCAAACTATTCCTAGAATATAAAACCGAAAAAGTTTACGTACCTATTTATTTATTTTTTCAATTCAAATATATCATTGAATGGTTTTATATGAATAACAACACTTTTTAATACCAATTTTCATATTAATAAAAAAAAAAAAATGATCAAAAGACTAGCAAAGTCAATCAACAAAGATTCATCAAAGACATATCACAGATTTGGTGTCCATAAAAAAATTTACATCATTAATTATTTCTAAATTTAAATTGGTTTGATTATTTTATTTACCTAATTAATGATGAATTTATTATTTTATTTTTAATTGGTTAAAACTAACTTTTTAAAATTACATATATACACTTTATCTTAGTATATATAAATATATATTACTAGTTTACGCAACATACTTAACATCCACAACGATGGAGGATGTGGCAAGTACCTTGGACTCCCAGAGCAAATTGGAAGGAAGAAAAAAGAAATATTCAACTATATTGTTGATAAGGTAAAGACGAAGACCCAAGGTTGGCATCATAAGTTCCTTTCAGAAGCCGGTAAGGAGATCCTTCTTAAAACAGTTGCCATGGCCTTACCTGTTTATACGATGAATTGTTTCAAACTGCCCAAAGGAATATGTGATGAAATCAAAAGTATTATAGCCAACTATTGGTGGAGTAAAGGTTCAAACCAGAGGTCAATGCATTATGTGGCTTGGGAACGACTGGGGCTTCCAAAGAAAGAAGGTGGACTCGGTTTCAGGGACCTCGAAAGATTTAATGATGCTTTACTCGGGAAACAAGTGTGGCGTATCCTTCAACAACCATCCACAATGCACAATGTCGGCGTTGCTGTTCAGATGATGAATCAATGGATCATCTCTTCTTCACCTGTCCTTATTCGCAAGCTATTTGGAGAGGAGCTAATATTGTCAACAGAGTGCTTCTGGATACAAACTCATCTTTTGACGAGAAATTTGAAGCCATCCTTCAAAATCACTCTAATCAACAGTTACCATCTCTACAACGTCAACTACCGTTATGGGCTTTGTGGAGAATTTGGAAAAGTCGGAATTTGCTACTATACCAAAAACAAAGAAGCCATTGGAGAGACGATGTAACAAAGGCAAATGCTGAAGCATTAGAATGGATAACTTTCTGTAATTATCTTGATAAAGAGGATCATTCAAGCAAACGGCACAACGTTGGCTCCACCAGCTTCAATCACCGACGATCATCATGGACAAGGCCTTGCACCGGGTATGTGAAATGCAACTATGACTGTCGGTATGGGTCAAACGATTCACCATCAAAGATGGCTTGGATCATACGAGATTCACAAGGAGTTTACCTTGAAGCTGGTCAAAGTACAGGAAAGATTTGCTATTCTCCTTTGGAGGCGGAACTACAAGCACTATTAATGGCTTTACATCATGCTTGGAGTAGAGGATACCAAAGGATTATATTTGAAGGTGATAATCGAACACTATGGACACTGATCAAAGGAGATAAGCTCAGCTTTACTTATCATAATTGGATCGGAGATATAAGATTTTGGATGCTTAAATTTGAGAATGCTGAGATTGAATGGGTTCCTAGAACAGGTAATAGAGTAGCCGATCATTTAGCTAAGGAAAATTTACATAATGTTTCTTTTATTTCCTATAATTTTGTACCAAACTCTATTGTAACAATCCTACATGAGGACCATGTCGTCTCTCTCTAATGAAATTCGATGATGTTTAAAAAAAAAAAATATATATTACTAGTTTATAATATAAGAAGATAATCGGTTTTATCAGTTAATAACCGAACCATATCCGACAGTTTTTATAAAAAGTATTTGCATTGGATAGCAAAGATTTGATGTATAATTTGCAAAGTAACAAAGAGAAAGTAATCATTGTTTGTAAAATTTTAATGGCAATTGTACCCTTCTTTCACGTGATGTGTCTTCTCAATTCCTCTCTCCTCACAACATCACTTTTTAATGGACATAACACGATCTGATTCGTTTTCTTCCCCAAATTCTTTGATGAATGAAGTCATTCTCAAAGAAAAATAATGTGACTCTCCCGGGTAATTTCAATGATCGACGATTGATGGGGTATTGGTTTCTGGTTATTTCCTGCGATTTATTGTTCAGAAACTGAGGATTTTCCGATGACTGAAGATTAGAAGTAGATTTAATGTACGGCGAAGTTAATTAATTTTTTTACTTGTTACAAGTAAATGTAACACGGTAAATATAATGATTTCTTGAAAAAATATAGTTCTACGACTGTAAATTATTGTTTTAGCATGTTATAATTCTAATAACGAGTTCTATTTACTTTTAGGGCGTTAAAAAAATTAATATCACACATAAAACATAAAACAAAAAAAAATGTTTCTCTCACATACATAGATATTTTAATATGAAAATTAACATTCAATAATTTAGTTATCGCAGTAAATAAAAAGTTAGAGATACAACTAAATTCTTATATTGTATAATAAATATTTTAACATACTATAAAAACATATAACTTGTTATTTATATATATAGACATGTATTTTTCCATATAGTTCGTTATTATAATGCATATATGTGTTTTACAAAAAAAAAAAAAAAGAATAAGATGATTTATCGAGACATACAAAACTAAGGGCTAAAATGTAAAAACTCATTCTGATACAAACAGTGATTAGGTCATTCTGTCACATCATTGTTATTTTTCTAATTTTGTTTTCGTTTTTTGTCATATGGCTAATTGACTCTTTTATAAAACTCTATCCATACGGTTTATATGGTATTGAAGAACCATGCTTTCTACGATATGGCAAAACTGAAATGCTATTGAAATTGACAAAATAGAAATATAATTACAACAATCGATACCAAAAAATTGACGAACGAAAAATGGTTTGTGCAGAGGCGAGACACTATTTTCTTAATTTTTTAATTGCATGTACTGTGATGGTTTGATGCAATCAAAATCTCAGGATACAACCGTACGATTCTTTTGTGAAGCAACTTTTAATAACAAAAGCTGATGAACCATAATTTTGTGTTGCACTCTCATAAAGAAAACATAGAAAAAAGAGAAGGTGTGAGGGATTTTTTGTGATGATCTCTTGGATCATGAATGAGACCACTATGGCTTGACTCAAATAGCTCAAGACATCAACAAAGCCAAAAAGAGGAGAATCTGTTTTAATGACAGAGTTAATGAGAAGAAGGATATTGTGTTGTTTATGTGTGTCGAATAAGAGGAGGATGACTTGACTTTTTAAAGTCACCAAAAAAGCTCAACTTACAGAGCAAATAAATAAGGAAATATTGACTTAATTGAGATTTGATTCTCATCTTAATGCATTTGACGTATCACTATTCCTTAGATTTGTCTTCAACCATGTTGATTTCAGTAACAACCGCATATAGGTCTTTTTTAGTGGACTTGAGACTTCTCTTTGTCTTTGCTTGGTTCACCCTTGCTGCGACAAGCACCAGCCTTGTGACCAAACTTGCCACACTTGTGACATTTTTCAGAGTAGTTCGTAGCAACTGCTTGCTTCTTGAAGCTTGTGGAGACTTTGGGAAGACTTTTTCTTTCCGTTGTTTTTATGCTCGACCAAATTCACATTGTTCTTATAAATAAAAATAGCATCGGCTTCACGGTTTTAGGATTCAAGCCGCAACTTGACAATTAAGTCCTCGAAAGTAATTTATGCTTATGCCAGAGATAGTTTTTGAAGTTACAAATTATTTAGTAAAAATATAAATATTTTTTAAATTTCATATATGGGTATAAACCATATATCAATTGGGTTATAAATTATTTAGTAAACTATAAATACTTTTTATAAATAATAATAAAATTCGGATCGGATTGAGTATCAGTCGAAGGATAAACTTATTACCCGGATTCGGATCCACCAACCCCAAATATTTAAAATTTTCAGAGCGTATCGAACCGGATCACAAATCGAATCTCGAATAATATATCTAGTGTCCTATTGATTTTTATTTTATTTCACAGCATATATTTTTTTTTGTGCAACTTTAATTGAAAAGGATATGAATTGAAACAAATCTACGAAAAAATATAGATTCACAAAATAGAGAAAATATGTTTTTTTTGGTTAATTCAATAAGAAAACCTGTTGCAATTCCATAAAAAACAAAAAAAAATATATATCTTTCGAAAATTCATAAAAGAATTTAGATTAAAGTTAATCTGTAGATTATCTTCGAATAAAAGGATTGTGATTTTTTTTTTTCTGGGGAATCTGATTTGGTCCTATAGGTAGTAATTTAAACACGTTTTAATTTTGTTAATTAATTAATCAAAACATATATAAATACAGAAAGCGAGAAGAGAGAGCAAATTATTAATATTTCCTTATATTGCTTGTTTGGATGCCAAGAAAATTATTCTCAGGTGCGAGAAAGTCACTAGAAAACGCTAACATACACTTTTTTCTCAGAGAAAATAAAATAAAATCCCAAAAAGAGGTGTTTCAATCTCCACGCTTATCTCCCCTAGATTCGCTCTCTGATCGTCGTGTTTATCATTTTTCTCTAATCCCGATTTTTGCAGATCTTCTCGGGAAAATCTGATATTTTCTCTCTTCTTTTAAATTTTTGTTTTCTCTGTAATTTAATTTTTTATTTAAACGGTTCGTTCCTATTTTCTTGTTGATTCCTCTCTCTCTCTCTTTCTTCTTCACTCTCTCCTCGTAAGCTTCTTCTTCTTCTTGAAATGCATTTTCTCGGTTGTGTCTATGTTTAACTCTTTTCAGGTTTTTTTAATCGATTGTGGTTAGGGTTTTAGAAAAATCTCCATTAGCATCCCTTAATTCGATTGATTTGGAGCTCTTCAGTTCTCTGATTTCTATAGAGATACTGAGAAATTCCTTTTGCAATCACTAGGGTTTTTGATTTCTGTGGGTTTTTTTTTNGGGGTTTTTTTTTTTTTTTTTTTGACAAGCATTGGAGCTGAAAATTTTGCTATTGGATTGTTCAAGATTCAGTGAGGTATACGAGCTCTTGGTTTGCTTTGAATTAAGATTCGTGATTTCAATTTCTTTAAACTGAGTATCTAAGAGTCGTCTCGCATTTACTTCAAATCTTATAGTGACTGAAGAAGAAGACTTATTCTTGATTTTGCTGTTTCTACTTTTGTGGATTGATGAATTAATTAAGATTTTTGCTATTTCTAGAAATTCTGATTTTCCAGAGCTAATTAAATTGATGAACTATAGTGACTGAAGAACACTATTCTTGGAATTTCTGTTTCTACTTTTGTGGATTGATGAATTATTAAGATTTTGCTATTTGTAGAAATTCTGATTTTCCAACATCTTATGAGCTATAAACTGATGAATTTTAGTGATTGTAGAACACTATTCTTGAATTTGTTATTTCTACTATTGTGGATTGATGAATTATTAAGACCTTGGTTGCTAGAATTTCTGATTTTCCAGGATCTTATGAGCTATAAATTGATGAACTGTAGTGACTGAAGAACACTATTCTTGAATCTGCTGTTTCTACTTTTATGGATTGCTGAATTGTTATTTTGCTTTGAGAAATTCTGATTTTCCAGTATCTTATGAGCTATTCTTGAATTTGCTGACTGTTGTGGATTACTGATTTTTTTTCAGCTTCTTTTAACAGACACAATCAGAGAGGAGGAAGTGTTAGAATGGTAGATGAAACTCACACAGGATGCGTAACATTCGCCATGATTCTGGATCAGGCGAAGATATCGGTATAGAGAAGACTTTTCACAAAGGCCCTTGGACATCAGCGGAAGACGAGCTTCTGATAGCTTATGTTGATAAACATGGTGATGGGAATTGGAACGCTGTTCAAAAGCACTCTGGCCTTTCTCGTTGTGGTAAAAGCTGCCGCCTTCGTTGGGTGAATCACCTGAGACCGGATTTGAAAAAAGGCGCTTTTACGGAGAAGGAAGAGCAGCGTGTCATCGAACTTCATGCTTCAATGGGTAACAAATGGGCACGCATGGCTGCAGAAGTATGTAACCTCCTGTTTCTTTGTTTTCACTTGACGTTTTCTTGGTTTACAGTTTGCTCTAATCTTGTTTTCCTTGTCTTCAGCTACCTGGTCGAACGGATAATGAGATAAAGAATTTCTGGAATACGAGAATCAAGAGGCTGCAGCGACTTGGCTTACCTATTTACCCTGATGAAGTTCGGGAGCAAGCGATGAACGCAGTGGCTCAAAATGGTCAAAACACGGATTCATTAGATGCTCATCATAGTCAAGAGTCATTGGAGCCAGACAGTCTCGAGATCCCTGAAGTGGATTTCAAGTACTTACAACTCAACTCATCCTCATCGTATTACCAGTCAATGCTTCGCAATGTTCCCATGGGTAACCTGATGAGACAGAGACCGTGTTTCTTCCAGCCTAACGTCTATAACTTGATAGGATCTCCTTACATGCCTAACCGCAAACGCAGTAGGGAACCGGAAACTGCGTTTCCTTTCATGGGTGGTTATGCCACAAACGAGCAAAGCGCTCAGCTCTGGAACTATCCTTTTGTCGATAGCCCTCCAGAACAGTTCAACGTTGTACCAGATAGCCATTTAATTGGCAATGCTACGTATTCTTCTCCTTCTGGGCCTCTGGCCGAGAAGTTGGAGCTCCCTTCATTCCAATGTTTTGATCCTCAAGGAGAGCCTGGCGATTGGGGAAGACAACACTCTAACCCAATGCCGGCGCTTGAGTCAGACAATACTTTAGTCCAGTCCCCTGATCAGACACCATCGGATTGTCCATCATCATTCTGTGATGGATTGTTGGAATCAGTTGTCTATGGATCATCAGGAGAAAGACGGGAAACAACAAATACCGATTCAGAGTCCTCGCTGCTTCCGTCCTCTCTACTTGGCCATACCGAGCTCACTCCAGCCATTGCAAACACAGCAGGTAATATCTTTTTACTCTTTAGCCATTACAGTCACTTTCATTGCTTGCTCTAGTCAGTTCTTTGAACAGAGCTCCCCCATTTTTCCATCTGCAGGACAAAGCTCCAATTTTGAAACAGATTTGAGTCATTTTGGCTCAACTTCCTCGAATGAGAGACGATCATCCTTTGAGGGTGGTGATTGGATAAGACAACTTCTGGGTGAGGATAGAGACTACACCAAGTAGAAGAGGATTCTCTCGATGGCATGCGCATAACGGTCTCTCTCTCTCTCTCTGTCTCTCTCTCGTCTGATCTCTGACTCACTCTGAGTAGATTAGTCTATGTCTTTACATATATCAGTACTGTGGCTACCAAAAATAAAATATGAGCGATTAGTTTTTTTTTTGTTTTCTCTGCGTTTTGTATCGATTTGATTAGTAGGGGTTCAAAGTATTTTGATCAAGCGGCTTGATGATCATGCCTAGCTATTTTGGATCCATGAGAAGATACAAAGCTTTATACTATGAGAAGCTTGGTGACAAACAATTACATTCAAATCCAAAGCCAAACATCATATAATATTCCACAATTCTTACTCCATTGGCAAAACAACAAATCAGAATCTCAACCTTCAAAAACTGTTAACATAATTGCAGATAATAAAGTAAACAAAGGTGGGGAATACAACAACATTCACTTAATTCTGATAGAATATAGGAATATTCTGTTACAATTGTTTAGATAGTCTGTTAATATCTTCCGTGTAATCCTTGATATTGTGTAACAACTCTGGCCCACGTGAATAGATTGATCCCTTCAAGGGGAATTCATAACTTTCAAATTCAACATAATCTTATAAAACATCAATTTTTTTTTGGCTTCTCCGACGCTTCTTGTTGGACAGACACTTCTAGTTATATTACGCAATAGACGATCCTAGTGCTTGACCAGACAAGCTAAGTGTTCAGATTGTTTGCAAGCAAGCATGGCATGCATGTTTATCATAGCAGGATTTCAGAGTTTGGTGAAAGACAGTTGAAAGGAATAATTAGCCAAATTAAGACAATCATAGAGAAGTTCTCAAAACTACCACATTTTTAAGTTTCTTTTTTCCAAAAATACCAAATAAGTTGTTGACACAATGAGACTTATGAGAATAACTTGAAAGATTAGCGATCCCATTATGAATTTACTATTGGTGGTTCAAAGTCTTCATTCCAATCCACTTAACAGACGAAACTCATTTACAAAAAAACGAACGATTGTACATAAATATACATCTTTCCAATAACTTTAAACCTCTTTAATTTTTTTTAGTTAATTTTTGTTTTTATTATTTTTTACGATCTACGATTATGGATGACAAGGACGTTGTTTTGGGATCGCTTGGAACATAATGTCATAACATCTAGGAGAAGAATGGTTTCTATTTAATCAAAAAAAAAAAAAAAAAAGAATGGTTTCTCATGCTGCTAGCCGCTAGGTCGTGATCAATCACATCTATCTAACAACTATAATATGCTCAACAAGTGATCAAGTTTCATAATGTTGAAAATCTTTGCCATGATGCAGAACAACTCACATATTAACAATGGATCATAAATTTGGAAATATTTGTTAGCTACTTCAATCCCCAATATCAAGATTTTTTGGTTTTTATGTCGGCATTAACATTGTCGACAATCTTAGCAGCAACGTCGATATCGACACATGTGACGCTGAGCACTGGCGAAAATATCAATCATGTAATATCTCATATTACAATAAAAATGATATTGAATTGAATTCCATGTACATAAGTACTATTTGTAGTTTTTCGTGAATTTTGAAAAAAATTAGTCAATTATTGATATTTAAGAAAGTCGCACGAGAAAATTTTAAAGATTCTGAGAAAAAAGTGAAATGAGGGTTAAAACTTTGAACATACTGTTATAAGTGGTGACATAATTTACAAAATTATTTTTATGAAGTTTTGAGATTTTTCAAAAAATTGTGCATAGCCGGTTTTAAACCTAATTCGAATCGATTAAGGGGATAAAGAAAACTAATCCAAGTTTTACTGCTCATTTAATATAATGGCAACATAATTCTACGTTTTTCATCTTTGAAAAATAATCACAGTACGATCTAGAGACTCTAATGCCTTGCATCACTTATCTCTAAGTTTACTTTTCCAAAAAATAATACAATTTTTATCACCATTTTGACCTCCAAAAAATTGTTGTAGAAGCTTTGGTTAATATCATTAGAGCATCTCCATCGGTGGGAGAACTCACCAAAGGATCTCATATATAAAAAATATTATGGTTTTATTATTTAGTTAAATTTTAAGTAGAAAATATAATAGTCCAATGTAATTTAAACATGTAGCATAGAGAAGTTTTCAATCAGAACCGATTCTCTCCTTCTCTCATTTTTTTTTATTTTTTTTAATTATTTTATTGATGAGATTCTCTCTTATAACCCCCAACAGGGATGGTCTTAGTTCTTGTCTTTGCCGATTTCAATTGAAGTAGATAGTTTATGAGCTGATATAAAATGATTGGGGAGTGGACATTGGACCTACACGTTGAAGATAAAAGTCAAAACAGATAAGGCATTTTGAGTCTGAAAAAAGTATGACGCATTGAGCCATAAGTATTTCAACCACATATTTCTCATATGATCGATGTCTTGTTTGGTATCGTTGAGGATGATGCATTGCTTCATAGCTCAGATGATGATTAACTTCTTAAATCTAAATGGAAAATCATCTTCATCGGTGGAGATCTCATCAATAAAAACATTACTTTTATTATAACTAGGTCGGAAATCTGCGTAATGTCGTGCGGAAACTAAAATTAAACGAAAAAATGACAATTTAGAATTTCTAATATCATCAAACTCCGAACCAAAAATAGGCTACTCTTTTATCTTATTAGCCATATCTATAAAATTCAAACAATATATTTTAAAGCCAATATTAGTCATAGAAACCAAAACAAAACATTCTATAACTGAAAAGCGATGTTTTTTCCTCGAAAACATGTAAAAACCAACAATTAGTTTGATATAATAATTAATACTCTATTTTTTTCTTTTAAATGGACTAACGTAATTAGATTTGAATGCAATAAGATATGGTTTAAGTGATAACAATCTAATTGACACTTGAAGTAATTCTTTAGATGGATATCTAATTTAGCGGTTGACAATAAGCAAAAAACCATTATATAAAATAAAGATTTATGTGTTTGTTCACATTAGAACGAAGAACATACTAAGTTCAAAAAATCGAAAGAAGAAAAGAACTATGAACCAAAAATATATGTAGAAAAACGAAAAAATGCATAAAAAAGAGAAACAAAATTCTAATTGGTTGATGCTACTAAGTCAAAGAATTACCTTTATTAGAAAGAACATCTCAATATGAATTTCGTATAGTGCATGTCCGATCACGTGATTCTAAATCAATTATATTCACTCGAACTAATCAATAAACATCTTTTCGTGAAACTTCCTATAAGTGGAAATCGTCTTCAAGTGATAATTCATGAATGAAAAGATATTATATAACAAGATATTAATATAATCAAAAATATATAAATGCTAAAAGTTGCTACCTTTAAGAAAATAGACGGTTTTAAGCGGAAGAATGCATAACGAATAACAAAAAGATACAACCGTTAAAAAAACGCACTCTTATGGTTTTTAAGCAAGAAGACGCAACCATTGAGAACACGCACACCTAGAAGTAACAAAAAAAACAGTTTTTAAGCAAAAAGATGCAACCGTTGAGAACACGCACCCCTAAGATGTATTTTAAAAGATGTAACATTTAAAAAAATGACGATTTTTTAAGTAAAAAGATGCAACCGTTGAGAACACGCACCTCTAGGATGTATTTTGTAGGATGTAACCTTTGATAAAAATACGGTTTTTAAGCAAGAAGACGCAAACATTGAGAACAATTAATAAAAGAACGATTTTTAAGTAAAAATATGCAACCGTTGAGAACACGCACCTCTAGGATGTATTTTATAGGATGTAACCTTTGATAAAAAGACTGTTTTTAAGCAAGAACACGCACACTCTTATGGTTTTTAAGCAAGAATACGCAACCATTGAGAACACGCATCCCTAGATGTAACTTAAAAAAGAAACAGTTTTTAAGCAAAAAGACGCAACCGTTGAGAACACGCACCCCTAAGATGTATTTTAAAAGATGTAACATTTAAAAAATGACGATTTTTAAGTAAAAAGATGCAACCGTTGAGAACACGCACCTCTAGGATGTATTTTATAGGATGTAACCTTTGATAAAAAGACAGTTTTAAGCAAGAAGACGCAACCATTGAAAACATTTAATAAAAGGACGATTTTTAAGTAAAAATATGCAACCGTTGAGAATACGCACCTCTAGGATGTATTTTATAGGATGTAACCTTTGATAAAAAGACTGTTTTTAAGCAAGAACACGCACACTCTTATGGTTTTTAAGCAAGAATACGCAACCATTGAGAACACGCATCCCTAGATGTAACTTAAAAAAGAAACAGTTTTTAAGCAAAAAGACGCAACCGTCGAGAACACGCACCCCTAAGATATATTTTAAAAGATGTTACATTTAATGAAAGGACTATTTTTAAGTAAAAATGTACAACCGTTGAGAATACGTACCTCTATGATGTATTTTGTAGGATGTAATTTTTGATAAAAAGACGGTTTTTAAGTAAGAAGACGCAACCATTGAAAATATGTATTTCTAAGATGTATTTTATAAATTTGCTATTATATATAGATTTTATTATCTAATTAAATTTTAAATAATAAATAAAGTTGGACCAATACAATTAAAAGGCACAAAATAGATTGAATGGGTTAGAATCGAGGGTTTATGACTTCCTTATTATTGCCACCTCAGCTGATTCCTCTGTTTGACTTGCCAAAAGCTATTTCTTTTGTTTTCTATCAAATATTTTTCTAAAAAATAATTAAATCACAATTTCTAGACATTTTTGTTTACTCTATGGCCGAGTTATGTCGTTTTTGAATCATAGATTTAAACACAATGAATGAGTATTACGTTGAGCTACATATATCAACTCTAAACTTTAATAAGTTGTTTAGTGATTTTTTTCTGAATTATATAAACAAATATCAAAAAGCGGCTTCCGACGCGGGTCATTCCTTGTTCTACATCGTGCCTTTGTTGTATTGCTAGATCGAGTTAGCTATTTGTCTATACTAGCTAGTAGTTTTATTTTTAGTCTTTAATTTTCTGTTTAGATTTTGGTCGATTTGTTGTCTTTGTATTGTCTCTGTAACTTCTGTCAAAAACAAAAATTTAATATAAAATTTAACATTTAACAAAAAAAAAAAAAATATATCAAAGAGCTCCATGACATTAACAAATCCACGACACATTGCAACACATAACCTCGTTCACCCTAATACATCACTAACATCGTGACTAAGAGAAACGAAGTCAATTCAATAGGAATGTGAATGGAATTTGGTCAAACTAATAAAAACAGAAAATTTCTTTTAAAATAAACATAAAAAACGTTAGTTTTCAAAGAAAGAAAGAAAAAACAAGATTACTACTATTTATTACGGCCTTTGTTTTCCTAAAACTATTTATTATGTTAGACCTCCAATATATCAGTAACATTTGACTGAGAGCATCTTTTCAACTCGAATATTTGCGAGTCAATCATCCTCCTACAAATAATTAATTTTTAACCATATTGGTTTGGAAAGTTTCAAATATTTCAGTTTCGGAAAATCTGTCAAAATATATTTGACAATATTTGACGATGTCTACATTAGTTTTAAAAGTTATATATTTTTGATAAGTTAAATATTGAAAAATGATAAATACTTTTTTGGTCAAACAAATGATAAATACTTTATCTTTGGAATTAGAGAAAACAAATCCTATAAAAAGTCACAAACTATTTCTGAAAATATATACAAATTCTTTCGGGTTTTAAGAAAAAATACATGAACAAAACAGTAAATCAAAACACACCATTATAGTTCGGTGGACTTTACTCTGTTAGAACACAATCACTTTGATGAATCTGAGTATTAAACTGAGGTAAATGCTTTGTTAGAATATTTTTATATAAATCTCGAAAATTCGTGTACATTTTGGAAAATACCTAAGTAGTTCGTAAACTTTTGTGGCATATACCTTGTTTACTTGATTTGAGATTTGGATATTGGAAAAAACTATAAATATATTCAAAACATACTATTATAGTTCTATGGAGTCTACTAATACCAAAAGAATTTCATCTGATGTTGAATAATACTAGTGCAATCCTATAAAATTTTTGTAAAATAAACCAAATCCTTAACTATACAATTTTCCCGGGCCTGCGGAGATGTATGGGCCGAGTCCAAACTTCGAGATTATCTTTAAAAAAATTAATCGTTGCCGAAAAATATTAATATTATTTTTACTAAAACCGCGAGCTCGAAATTTATATCATTTAAATATGAAGATATTCAATTTATGGATGGCCAAAAAGGGAGAAAAAAAGTGATAAATTTTATTCAGTTTATTATTCTATAAATTGACATCCAAATTCCAAATTAGGTAAATGTTTATTTTAATAATTTTATTCTTTGAACTAATTTATTTTACTTTATATGGGGTTTATAGATAAATGCAAATGAAAACAATGTGAAGACTTCTTTATCTAACCTCGTCTTTGGCTTAATCACAATTAATTAGATATCACTAATCTCTACAAATCCCTACTCTCCTCATAGTCATACAATAGAGAAAGAGAATACCATTAGTCATTAAAAACCATTTGCGTAAATCTCGCTCAGATTTTATTGTTTCCATAAGCACAATTTAAAGAACACAAATTTCATTATTTTTATTATTATTTTTTTTACATTTTCATGGTTGTGAAGAGAGCAAGATCATGAAGAGAACAAGAGACGACCCTTCTTCTCACTTTCTCCATCAATCCTCCGTTTATGATGATGATGATGATGATGATTCTTACTCGTCGGAATCTGGAGAGTTTCAGCCGCAGCCGCCGCCACAAAGGAAGCACTTTTGTGTGATTTGCAACAAGCAGTTTAGCTCCGGTAAGGCTTACGGTGGTCACGTGAGAATCCACTCGAGTGAGTACAATAACAAGGGAAAGACAAAGAAGATGAAGATGAAGAAGAAGGCGAAGAGAAAGATTGGTTTGGTGAAGAAGGACAAGGAGAAAGTTATAGATCTGATTAGGTGTTGTCTTTGTGGAAAAGAGTTTCAAACAATGCACTCTTTGTTTGGACATATGAGGAGACATCCTGATCGGAGCTGGAAAGGGATACGACCTCCTCCTTCACCGGAAAAGTTCAATCTCGGCTTTTCGGATAATGATGATGATGAAGATGAGGATGATGATGATGATGATGATGTGATGAGTGATGTAACCGAGGATGTTCTAGAGGCTGCTTGCATTCTAATGATGCTTAATTACGCGGCCGGGATGAAGAAAACAGCCATAGAAACATCAAACTCCGAGGTAAGAAGTTCGAATTGTGATAAAGGAAAAGAAAAGGGAAAGAGAGATGATGGTGAAATGGATGATAAAGGTTTGATTGTAGATATGAAGATTAAGATGAAAGTTGATGTAAAGGTGAATAATCCTCAAGATGAAGCTAAGAAGAGATCCTTAGGTTTTGATCTCAATCAGCCTTACCATGAAGATCATCCTAATTATGCCTATTAGAACTAGTTTGGTTTGCAATTTCAATTTCGTTGGATTATATATTGCTCAATGAATTTACAAACTATATGGTTTGTGTTATCTCCTGCCTAGGCTTTGTATATAATGAAACTCCTTGTTCGATTCACAGATTTAGTTGCTCTTTTTCTTCATATTCTTTTACCTTTTGTGTCAATTTCTGATCTTGAATATTTATAAACAAGGGTTGAGTTTTCATGTTGTGAATATTTTCGTAGATCGTGTAGTTCATATGAATATATGATATCCATATGCATCTCAACTTTTCACATATAAATGTATCAATATCAGTGTTATAAAATAATTAAAAAATTTGGTGCAAACTTGGATATTTGTTTTTACTATGTAAATATTGTTAATACGTAAAAAATATTCTAGTAAAATTTTGTTTAATAAAACATATCCTAAGTACCATTGTTGTCAAGGAAAAAGGAAATTTTTTTTTTTGAAGATTTGGGATATTCACATTCAAAGGTTAATATTGAAGATTTTTAAAGGAAGATATAATTAAACTTTTAGAAGAACTAGGTTTTGGATCCGCGCTACGCGCGGATTTTCTCTATATTTTGTAGATGAAAATCTTATCATGTCATTAATATTTATGTTTAATTTGATTCTATAATTTATTTTATATGATTTTTAATCAAATTAATGTTAAAAGAAAGTTCAATAAAATATTGTTGAGTGAAAAGTTTTCAATGACTTTTTTTACAGTCTTGTTTTTCTTTCAACAACAATAATTTAATTATTTTCTAACTCTAAAGATATTAGAAAGAAGATGAAGTTTACAAAATTATTCTGCAAACATAACCAATTAATTTTGTTATACTCATTATTTTTAGTATGCATTAGTACATTATGATATATATCTTTGATTTTTTTTCATACTTAATTAGAAGTGAAAAGATAAGTAGAACTTACATATTTTCTTTTTATCAAAAAAAAAAGAAGCTTACATAGTTTCTTTTTTAGTGCACTTCCATGTTTTTATGTATATCCTCATAATATTATGCAAAGAAACAAAATTTTAATATGTTTCTTTACAAAAATCTATTTTTATTTCTTTTGGTTGACACTTTTAACTTTTAACTTTTAATTTTTTTTTTGTTAGGTTTCCTCAGTTGTCATAACCCTAAAAAGAAATCAATGAGCTACAATGTTAACCACGATCATCCACATGTCTTTTTCTGGTTTTCAAATCATTCTGAATCTTTGTTGTAACATTAACATATTTGTTAAAGTCAACACATTTTCTCACTTCTCTTAAAAAAAATTGTCATTTACTTTTTAGATATGTTTTCTTCTCGTAAATTTGTGTATGACAATGAAATCATATCAATATTATCATAATCTAATCCCTAAAAACTTCACACAAGCATAGACATTTCGCATAGACATTTCTGTCCTCTTACTACAATTTTTTATATTTTTATAGTCTCTTAGCTTTTTTCTTATATCTTAACTGAAAACATTTCATTTTTGTATTTTTTTTTTCAAATTCTGTACTTTTTAATTAATTTCTTATATATAAATTAATTTTTGAATCAATTTCTGATTGTATATATTTTGAAATTCATAAATATGGCCACAATATTTATTTTTTCAGAATCTCATTAAAATAGTCCAAACTAACATAAGAATGAGCAAAAATATAGAAAAAAAAAAAACAGAACAAAGACCAAAGAACAGAGAAGATAGAAGCTTTTTACACAAAGACAATCGACTTTTCCGAAACAAATAGAGCTTTCAACCAAAAAATTCCGAGATAAGATTTTCTATGATCTTATACTGTCACGATATTGATAACATTAAAATAACAATTTGTTTTCTTCTTTTTTCGTAATTTTGTGATACAATATTATCAATCATTACCTACTATTATTTTTATTTATGTTTAAGATAAACGAATCTAGATAGTCTTTTTTAGTTTTTTTTTTTTCCGTATTTTACATGCACTAATAGAAGGAGATAACACATCCAAAGTTAAAGATCGAAAAGAATTACACAATTTACACTCATGAGAATTTAAGCCAAATTGTTTTCTCACTACTATTGATGTTCATATATTCAAAATCACAAGTTCGTTTTAATTAGCGTATGATTCAATTGTTGACATCACAACCAACGACAAAATAGCTACAATTATCATAATAGATTTAAGAAACATACCAAGGCTACCAAAAATATGACCAATTTCGGCAGTCCGGCTTGCATCTCTTTAGGCAAGAGAGTGCAGTCCAAGAAGTCTCACGCTCTCTACTCTAATTTGAAGCTTTAGGGTTTCTCACCATCAACAAACCAATGCATCTAATCATGGTTAAAATTATTTCCAGTTCCTGATCTTAAGTTTACTCGTAAATACACAAATACTGTAGTTGGTTTTTTTGAACTAAACATAAATCCAAAACTTTGTTGAAGAACACAACACAAACCCGATAAACAGAAAGAAGAAACGACAATTAAAGAAATCATATCTTACTCGATCCCATATAACTTCTTAAGCTCTAAAATGAAACCAACAACTTTCTCTGAATCAGTCAAGGACTTTGCTACACTCTCTCTTTCCATACACCTCTTTCCCCAAGCCATTAGCTTCGAACACTCAGGTTCGATGTTGAAGTTACCAAACTTCTGGTATCCGGGATACCAACTGTAGAATCCAATCAAGACAATGTCTTAAAAACCGAATTTATCGCCGCCAAAGTATCTCCATAAACTCCTTCGTGGCCTCTTCTAGCTCTTCACCTTTCGTTGCCCAAGTCTTCCTCCCACAAACATACAACTGTTCACTGTGGCACAAGTACGTGAAAGTAGTCTACCATAGTCTGAGTGTTGACCCAATTTCCCACCATATATAGAAAAATCGTCTCAAAAGTCCCTCAATCACAAACCAAAATCTTAAAAAGACATGTTATAAAAAGATTTTCGGTTTCAATTAATTTTAATTCGAAAACTAAGTATATTACTTTGTTACCCTAACTAAAATGAACAAATTACATCTAATGCATGGGTTTTATCCACCCACCCCAAACCCTATCAGATCTAACCCGAAAAAACAGCAGCCGAACGATAACCCGTGTGATGTGAAATCTAACACCCTAATTAGCTGAAATCAAAACCTCCCAAATCAAAATCGTTTTCTAATTCCTATTTCATTCTCTCTTCGTGAAACTAGAAATAACTACTCGAATTCGAACTCCGAATTGGACCCTAACTACTCGATTTTTTTCTCAATTTTTGTATTCAAACGATAACCCGTGTGCACGAAGATGCCTAACATAAGGTGGGGAAGGAAGAAGCAAATTGTTGTTCGAAATAAAGAGGTAGAAGATACTCAAGATGGAGAAAGGGGTTCGGATCCGGTCACAGATGTTGAGGAAGTCCGAACGAATGAAGAAGTAGAAGAAGAAGGAGAGAGGGAGCGATCTCCGGTTCGGATTGACGATGAAGTCGGACGGAGTGAAGAAGAAGAAGATAAGGACAAGGGAAGTATCCACGAGGGAAGTACCCACTCGGGAAGCAGCAGTCGAACCGTGAGCGACCCCATCGACTCAACGGTAAGTAGTTGGATTCGATTGAACATTNCGAACCGTGAGCGACCCCATCGACTCAACGGTAAGTAGTTGGATTCGATTGAACATTGAGGTAGAACTACGGAAAACTACTACCTTTCGGTTATGAAGAGTTTCGTGATTTGTTTGCTCTTGATGTCATTTGG
>OVAY01001536.1:0-27997 GCA_900406395.1 Kernera saxatilis | reverse complement strand
AATCTTTCAGAACTTTCAAGATTGTTGTTCCCTATCATTCTGAATATATTTTCAGCAGCAACTCTGCCTTTGGCAATCGCGGATAAGCTAGGTGCGGCTTGACCTAAGGAGCTGCAAAATTGCAACAAAAATGATTTATACTATGCAATTTCATGGTATGTCAAGCAAAAGGTCACAGATTTCTAGGACATACAATCCGCTGTAAATGACATTGAGGATCGTTGTGAAAGCTTTTGCGCCGTTGGTTTTGCCGTGGCGTACAAGAAGACTTGCATACCAAAAAAGCAAAGCCCAAGCACAAAACAAGAGGCCATATGTTAATCCAACTCCTAAGCCTTTAGCAAGACCGCTCCTTTTACCGAGTTTCAGAGCTTTCTTGAGAGAAGTTGAGTAAGATTTTACAGCTTTTTCTTCTCCTACAAATGCATACACAGTTCTCACCTGTGACATAACCTGAAGATCCAAGTGTTAAGAATGGACTAAAAATTATTTATTTTTATTTTTCTTAGTAAGCCCACAATTTTTAGCATGTTAAACAAATTTATTTGTTAATTGAAAACAAAAACTCCAAACACAAATGAATGCGGTTTGTGTTTAGGTTTACATTTTGTAATAATATTGTTATGAAAAACTCCAAAATATTTTCTTACAATGTGAACTTTTTTGTGAACACGTTTTTCACAGGTAAATGCAAACAATGTCAGCATTAATATAGAGTGTATAAAACAAACCTCTTCTGCGACTTTTCCCGCATCAGCATAAGCAGCTTCACTCTTCTCTGAGATGGTAGACATGACTATAGCATATCCTCCTCCTGCAATTGCTATCAATGGAACCACTGCTAACGTGAGCAGCGTAAGTTGCCACACCGACAAAAAACCGATGACAAATCCGGCGATGAACTGACATAGGTACCGCAAAACATGGCCTGTCTGATACAAAACAAAACATTTCATCAGTAACATCTTTTTTGTTTAGACCTTAGAACTGATTCATATATTTTGAATGTGTACCTTATCGCCAATTGCATCTTGAACCAAGATAGCGTCGCTTGAGATGTGGAAAATGAAATTTGAATCTCTTGCTTCTGTATCGAAGAAAGTAATGTCTTTTGCTAAGATTGATTTGAGATAGTTTAAACGCAATCGAGCTGTTTGTCTTTCCCCTGTTTGCATCCAACAAGCAACTCCTGCCAATAAAACCATTCAAAACAGCTAAAACTTGATAACATTATCAAAACATGTCGTTCAATGTGGATAGAAACGTACCGATCCATGCTGATACCAAATTGACCAACCCCAAGTAGACCAAGTACAGAGCATTCTGGAAAAGACAAATCACCAAACTGTTATGACCAAAAAAAATCAAGAGAGTGAGAGGGAGAGAGAGAAAATAGCAGCTTGTGAGAAACCTGTGAAACGCGGGAAGATATGGCTTTAGAATCCGTAGAAAGATTGCCAAGAGAATCTAGCATTTTCCCGAAGAACACGAAGAAGAGCGGAAGCGTACCGCCATGAATACATGTGCCTAAACTGCCTAGGAACATCAAAAAGTAATCAACTTTATCTGCTGCGCTAAACAAACCCATCAATGACACTGACTCCTTCTTCATCTTTTTCTTCTCCTCCTTCTTTGCTTCCCTCTCGGTCCGGATGTTTCCGTTAGAGGATGGCTCTATGTACTCCATTCTCAATAAACACAGAGATCAACAAACACAGAGGTACTTGAGAGCGTAGATGAGCAGAGAAAGATTTAGTTAGGGTATTGGGTTTCTTGTGGAGTAAGGGAAGTTGAAGGGTAAAATGGGAACTAAAAAGGAAAAAAAAAAAAAGGAGCCATCTCCCTCGCTTAATTACTGTATTTAATGTAGAGTTAAATAGGTGGTAACTGTAATCTAACCATTGTTCAAACTATATCTGACAACTCATAGTTAATGCCACAGACCCATGGCTTAAGGCACATGAAATGCATGCTTGACCTTCAAGGCCAAGTTAACTTTCTATTTTAAGGCCAACACATCACTTGTCCATAGCAATCAGTGGTGGATCCAGAAAATTTACTAGGGGCAAGATCTTTTTAATATTAAAAAGTACTCTTACATTGGATGCATTTATAAATTGGAATTAATTTGACATTGAGATGGGAGAAAAACCAACCAAGAGGGGCAAAAAATATTTTAATACGTAGCATTAACTTTAGTTTTAAGAAAATTATATTGGAGCAACGATTTTCGTTGGGGGCAGCTGCCACCTACTTATTGATTGCCTAACTATGTCTTCAACAGTTTGTTATTAATAATCATCAAATGTCATGTTTATTTAAATAGTGTACTAGTTTATCATTTCACAACTCATCGATGAAATTCGGTGATACATAAGGCTACATTTTTTAATTCGTTATAGACCTCTCAATTATTAGAACCTGTTATGGTACGTAAAAGCTATGGGCAAGTGATGTGTTGTGCTTTTATCGGTTTTATATCTTTTTTTGTATGTCTTTAGTCTAGTTTAATAAAGAGTCTTTTAGATGCAGTTTAAATGTTGTTCGAATCATTTTAGGTTACATGCTGCTTTTGTCAAGAAAAGAACGTTGGATCAAAAACATAGTCAAAAAAGGATATATCATAGACAAAGAGGTTGAGATTGATCGGTCTACCTCCTTGGACAATTCAGTTTAGCACTTTGACGAGGATGAAAGATTTGGTCCAAGAAGGTCCATAGTCCAATTTTTTTGCTTGAGAGGAAGAGATCGACCGGTCCACCTTTCCAATTGGCCGATCCAGATCAATTATGCAGAAGGCCAATTTTTACTCGAAAGCAATGAATCGGTCCCGTCGCCGATTTCCAGAATCTGACCCGGCTCGATTTTTACTTGTGAATTAAAACCTTATTCATGCGATTATATAACATGGTTTTCCTATTCTATTCAGTTTTAGAGTTGGTTTTTCATATCGTAAGTTTTTGGGAGTAGATTTTTGAACCCTATTACGCTTTACCTAAACCCATGCGGAACAGTGGGTAAACCCGGATTACATGATACTTTAATTAAAAATATTAGTTTTTGGTTTTAAATATAGATGTTTAAGATTTTTATATTTAATTTATTAAGTAATACTGATTTTCGTTAAATTAATTATAATCTATCATATATATATTTTATTGTGAAACGGATCAGCCCATTTTAACATTCCTAAATAACACTAACCTAAAAAAAAATTAAAACCTTAATAATATCTTCTAGCGTTTCAAAATTAAGTTATTTTTCAACAAAGATGCTATCAAATTAAAAGTATATTTTTTTTAATTAAAATTAGCAGTAATATATAGGATATACTGTATTTCCACCCTAACATCTCTCAGAAGTTACCGACTTGAGAGTTGAGAGCATGATGCTACGCCTTGGACAATACGTACGAAAAATTCTCTTGTTAAGGAAGACACAGTCGTTTCGATTCTCCGGAACCCTAACGTCGCCGGCGGAGCCGAATGACACTTTACATAGTCTGGTCATGGCGAGGGAACGACGGAAAGTTACTCCTGTCCTGGACGAATGGCTGAAACAAGGCAATGAAGTAAACCCTACGGATCTAAGAAGCCTCATCAATGCCCTCTGCGATTCTCAGCGATTCACTCATGCCCTCCAGGTCTCAATTTTATTTCTCTTCTCGTTTCCAGATTCTTCGGTTTTGCTTCTGAGATCCAATCGCGCACTTAATCTCATAAAAGGGTATTATATCTCTGTTCTTGGTGATGGTATTAGGTCTCAGAATGGATAACTAAACGAGGTGTTTTCGATCTAAGCACTGAAGATTTTGCTGCTCGGCTTTATCTTGTTGAGATCCATTCAGGGTTGAGAGAAGCAGAGAAGTTCTTCAAAAGCATTCCTGATAACATGAGAGACGACTCGGTCTACACCACTCTCTTAACCTTTTACACAAAATCCAAGAAAACACGGCACGAAGCGGAAGCCACTTACCAGAAGATGAGGGAGCAAAGTATGCTCTCGAAACCTAACCCTTACTACAACATGATTTCTCTCTACGGCCTGCTTGGAGAAAGAAACATGGTCGATGAGATTCTGAGGCAGATGAAGGAGAATGGAGTAGAGCATGACAACATTCTCACGGCCAATAACGTTTTGAGGGCTTACGCGAGTGTACCCGATGACGTGGAGGCAATGGAGAAGCTTCTGATGGGAGTAGAAGATCAAGACCCGCAATTCGCATTGGCGTGGCAAACAGGAATAAGCATGGCAAAGGCTTACTTAAAATGCGGTTCAAGTAGAAAAGCAATAGGGATGTTGCGTAGAACAGAACTAATAGTTGATGCAAAGTCGAAAGATTCAGCGAACAAGGTGTTAATGGAGATGTATGGTGAGGCCGGAGCAAAACAAGATGCGTCCCGCCTATATAGGCTCATCTATCTTATAATTCCAAACGGACTCCAGTGATTAGTCCAGAGTTTTGTTTTCTTCCCATTGCCAATGCCAAGTCAAATAAAATTTGTGTTGTATATCTCCCACAGTTTCAAGAGATTCCTAAACCAAGATGGATAAATACCATTAAACTTTCTTCTGTATTCGCTGTGTGTGTGACCAATAGAATAATGGGGCATTGCAATGAAGGCTTTGAGAACAAAAAAGCACTCCTCCGCTTCGTTTTATATGATTTTTAGAGTTTTTGTTTGTTTGGTTTCGTTTAATTTTTTCAAGCAAATATTTGAATTTATTTCGTTTTTATAAGGATTTGTATTCTATAGTGTATTTTATCATTGGCTAAGTTGTTTTTAATTAAATATTTAACAATGTTTTTAATGTAGAACAAGCAAACAAAAATATAACATTTATGTGGTACTCCATGCTTTCTGAAACATGATAACTGAATAAGTATTAGAATATGTTTTAAGAAGATAAAATCTTGTTGGCTTCGATCTCCAAACGNGATAAAATCTTGTTGGCTTCGATCTCCAAACGGTTTTAATTTGAAAAGCTATTGAAAAAAAAAAAAAAAAAAAAAATCTAGTTCTGATCTTATTTCTGGGATTTAATCATTTAAATTTTAATTTTGTTAGCAAACTAGAAGAAACAAAATTAGTGAGAGTTAAGTTTTACTTGACACACACGTCCACACATAAAAAGGAAAAAGAAAAATCACTGAAAGAGCAGAGAGAAGCAAACACAGAGTCTCAAAAGCCCTAATTTCTCACAATTTTCTCAGCCACCTAAAGCATGAGACCGTTTCTTCGACCATGCGCAAGAGCCATTCCAGCTTTCAGGACGTATCTGTTTCGCTCTGCCGGAACCCTATCTTCGCCGGAGCTTAACGACAGCCTGCGTCGTCATATCGCTAAGGCCGGTGATGATCGGAAGGCTTCATTCATCCCAGTGCTGGAACAATGGGAGCAACAGGGAAATCAATTGAATCCTTCGGACCTCAGAAGCATCATCGAAACCCTCCGAGATTCTGAACGAATTTCCCAAGCTCTCAAGGTTCATCTTTTCTCTCAGTTTCTGCATCCGAATTTAATTTGTATAGTTGAGTACTATATTATCTGTATATAGTTGATTTGCTGTGTTATTGGTGGTGTTAGGTATCAGAGTGGATGAGTGAGCAAAAGGTTTGCGATCTAATTCCTGAAGATTACGCAGCTCGGCTTAACCTGATTGACAACGTTCTGGGTTTGGAAGAAGCAGAGAAATTCTTTCAAAGCATTCCCGAGAACAAGAGAGATCACTCTGTCTACACAAGTATTTTAAGCTTCTATGCAAGATCTGAGAAAACTCAGGATAAAGCAGAGTCCATCTTTTGGAAGATGAGAGAGCTTGACTACCTCTCAAAACCCTCTCCGTTTAACCACATGATGTCTCTCTACAGTCAGCTAGATAAGCGAGATATGGTCGACAAGATCCTGAGGCAAATGGAGGAGAGCAACGTCGAGCGGGGCAGTCTCACGTCAAACATTAAACTGCGGCTATACGCAGCTGAACCAAACATGGAAACAATGGAGACGCTATTAGCAGAGTGCGATCCCAATACATTGGATTGGCTCACGAGGTGCGAGATTGCAAAAGCTTACCTGAGACATGGATTAGTGGGAAAGGCCGAATGGATGCTGCGTAGAGCCGAGGAATCAGTACATCCCAAGTCAAAGAAGTTAGCTTACGAGTCCTTAATGGTGTTGTATGGTGATGTAAAACTGTTTTTTTTGGTTGAATTAATTTTACATTCATACACACACAAAAAAAAAAAAATTACTATGTGGTTGGTTAGTTTGTGAATAAAAATAGTGGAGTTTTGGTTTGGGCCAGATTTCCTTTAATCAAATAATTTTTATTTGTATACACAAGAACTTGCTACACAAGCAACCTAGAAGAAACAAAATGACGTAGTATTTTTATTTGACGGACACGCGAGAGAAAGAGAAAAAAGTCTCCGAAAGAGTAGAGAGAAGGGAGAAGCCCTAATTTCTGCCGCCTAAAGCATGAGACCGATTCTTCGACCATGCTCAAGAGCCATTCCCGCTTTCAGGAGTTATCTGTTCCGCTCTGCCGGAACCCTATCTTCGCCGGAGCTTAACGACAGCCTCCGTCGTCATATCGCCAAGGCCGGCGACGATCGGAAGGCTTCGTTCGTCCCTGTGCTGGAGCAATGGAAGAAACAGGGAAATCAATTGAAACCTTCTGATCTCAGAAGCATCATCGAAACCCTCCGCGATTCTGAACGATTTCCCCAAGCTCTCAAGGTTCACATTCGATTTTGCTTCTCTCAGTTTCTGCATTATATAGTTCAGGATACTATCTTATCTGTATAGTTTGATTTGCTGTGTTATTGTTGGTGTTAGGTATCAGAGTGGATGAGTAAGCAGAAGGCTTGCAATCTAATTCCAGAAGATTTCGCAGCTCGGCTTAACCTGATTGAAAACGTTCTCGGTCTGAAAAAAGCTGAGAAATTCTTCGAAAGCATTCCCGAGTACAAGAGAGATCACTCTGTCTACACAACTCTCTTAAGCTTCTATGCAAGACCTGAGAAAACTATGGATCAATACACACCTATCTTAAGCTTCTATGACGCAAGACCCGAGAAAACTATGCATAAAGCAGAGTTCATCTTCCGGAAGATGAGAGAGCTCGGCTACCTCTCCACACCTTGTCCGTTTAACCACATGATGTCTCTCTACCTTCAGCTAGACAAACGAGGTATGGTCCACAAGATCCTGAGACAAATGGAGATGAACAATGTCAAGCCAGATAACGGCACGTTAAACATTAAGCTGCGGCTTTACGCGCCTGAATCCAACATCAATACAATGGAGAAGCTATTAGCAGAGGGCGAACCCACGACATTGGATTGGCGCACGAGCTGCTACATTGCAAAAGCTTACCTGAGACATGGATCAGTGGTAAAGGCAGTAGAGATGCTGCGTAGAGCCGAGGAATCAGTAGATCCCAAGTCAAAGAAGTTAGCTTACGAGTACTTAATGGTGTTGTATGGTGAAGCGGGAAAAGCTGAAGATGTTTACCGTATATGGGACATGTACAAGCACGTGAACTATATGAAGTCCAACCACGAATATCGATCAGTACTTCGTATCTTATTGGAATTAAACCATATCGATGGGGCAGGAAAGGTTGTACACGAGTGGTATTCTACGCCCTGGTACGAGTATGATGTCCGAATCGTGGCTATGATGATGTCTGCTTATTGCGAGAGAGGCCAGCTAAAGGACGCCGAGACACTGCTGCGTGATGTTACGGCATCCCGAGCCGTTGATAACATAATGGGGATTCTGATCGTGTCTGTCTTCTTAGCTGCGGTTAGCATTTTACATAGGCTTGTGATTCTGGTGAAGTTTGTTTTAAAGATGGTTTTCGATGCAATAACAATGTGATTGAGGGGAAGAAAGACTATGAAGGATTACAACAATAGATTAGCATCTTTTTTTTTTGACTACTCAACTGAATTGTAGATTTGAGTTTTTTTTCTTTTTTTTTTTTATTGTTATCAGACTACATAATTAGGAACAATGCATCATCCTTAATTTAAACTAGAGTTATATTCTGTTTATTTGAAAATTAGTTAACAAATAGACGCTTCCCTTAGTTCGAAACCTTCAAGATTTAGTCTTATAAATCACCACTAGATGTTTTTTCGTGTGTTTTGTTCACTTACATAAAAATGAAACTCACTTCCAAATAGTTCATCCATCTTGAAATTTTCAAACTTGATCCGTGTCTTTTTTTTACCATTAGGATCATATAATCAGATTTGATTCTTGTTTTTGGGATTGATTTTCATCTTCACGCTTCTTGATTCAGTATATCGTTTTTCATGATTTGAAACTTTTGTTTTTTTTTTTTGTCGTTTTGACTTTATTTTCATCTTCTAGCCAAATATATCCAAAAATGGACTTTGAAAAGATGCAAAAAAAGCTCGGAAACAAACATGCCGGTAAAAGAAGAAAAAAAAAAAAAATTAGAAAGAAATTAAAATTAAGATGAAAAAAAACGGTAAAAAGGGGACTAAACAAAACCCTTAATCGATCTCAGCATCTAAACAGACCTTATAAGCAAATTGTGATCTTTTAACAAATTGAATATTGCAACATACGAAATGACACGTGGAAAAGCAGGCAATGAACACTCACGTCTTCACTTTGACACGTGTATATCACCCAAGCTTCACGTGGAACTACGTTAACAAGAGAGCCTCCCTTCATAAATTCTACTCCTGCAGCAGCTTCTGCGCTATCACAAGCACTTATCCGTTTGAATCATCATCAGACCAAATAAACCAAAAAAACATCATAAGAGAATAGAATCATGTCAGGCATATCTCTGGCGGTGGGTCCAAGAACCGACGTGGACAAAGCAGCGACGTCGTCCGGTGAGAAGAGACGGCGGTCGGGGATGACGGAGGCTGGCGGCGGCGCCTTGATGGGGTCACTGAGGGTAATAGAGCTACAGTTGGTCGCGTTCATACTAGTCTTTTCAGCGAGCGGTCTCGTACCGTTACTCGACATGCTCTTTCCAGCGTTTGCGTCTGTCTATATAATCGCTCTCTCGCGTTTAGCTTTCCCTTCCCACGGCGTTTCCACCGCTTCCCCTGAAGTCTTCCACGGCAGCAAACTCTTCAGGTTCCAAATCCATCACAAGCCGAAAAAAACATGCTCTCTGTTCACTTTCTTGATAAAAAAAAAATAATTTCTTGATAAAGATTCTGACCCTTTTCTTTTTCCGATGATGTAAGGATTTACGTGGTTTCGGGGACGACGATTGGTCTGTTCTTGCCTTTAGCTTACGTGTTAGGTGGTTTCGCAAGAGGAGATGATCATGCGGTAAGATCAGCAACACCACACTTGTTTCTACTGTCGTGTCAGATCCTGACAGAGAATGTGATAAGTGGCCTTTCTCTCTTCTCGCCACCTGTAAGAGCTCTCGTGCCACTGCTCTACACTGTATGGAGAAACTTTGTCATCATTGATTGGTGTAAAGATGTTTGGTTCAACAAATCTTTACCAGTCAATGCGACACCCAATGTAATGGCTAATACCTCTCTTTACTCAAACAGTAGTCGTTTTCGTTTTTACCGTTTAGAATTGGTTTATGTTGACCGGGTGAAAGCGTTTGTTTTGCAGGTCGCTGCGTGGTTCTGGTTTGGACGGTATTTAGCAGTAGCGAACTTTGTCTACTTTGGAGTGAATCTACTATGTTTCTTGATCCCTAGGTTCCTACCTCGTGCGTTCGAACACTACTTCAGAGAAAGAGACGAGATCATGGCAAAAAGCCAAGAGGACAAGCCGGTTCCAGTTCCTAGATCAAAACCTTCTGACCACAAATCTGATTGATGATCTTTTTTTCTTCTGAATGTGTATAATGTAACCAACTAAGTTTTTTATTATGGAGATTGTGAAGAAACTTTAGTAGGGCAAATGAAACAATGCAATTGTGAATGTACAAAGTCTTACAACTAAAGTTGTTATAAATAAAGGAAGATATCAATTTACCCACTTGATGATGCTTTGACCATAAAAAGGAAACTTAATATTGACTATCCATGAAACTGACCAGAAGTTCATTAACCATGCCTCGGTCCGGCATTTTCCCTGCGGCTCCATATATTGGGGCCAAGCCTCCTGTGATCGGTCCTGGGTTTGCTTTCACCTGACCAAACCATATAACAACGAGAGATCAATTGAGGAAAGAAACGACTTTTACTTCTAAGAACATCAAGAGACTTACAGTTTCTACAGCTTCACGCAGATCTTGGAGGAAGTCATCGACTACAGGGACGTGTTGAAGAGTAATACATATGTGGATGCTGATCCAAAACATATATGGATTGTTTCAGAACAGTGAGAGAGGAGTGTGGTCTTAAACTAGTTGCAACACCAAAGTTTTGATTACCTGTTGGGTCTCTGTAGTGCATTCAAATGCCAACCTTTCGAAGACATGATGTCATTAACTTCAAAGATATCTAATGCTTTAGAACCAAACGCTACGATCGTCATATCTGGCTTTCCAACAACGAATAGTTCATGGATTCCTCTTACTCTGCAGAGTATGGTAGTCATAGCTATAAGAATCGAAACGATAACGACCATCCAGTTTGAAGAAGAGTAAAAATGCCAAAAAGTAGTAGTACAAACCCTTCTTCTAGTCTCTTTGATGCTTCCATTATCTTGCTTGTGTTTTGTAGGTAGCCTGTGGAGCAACAGAAGCATACAGAATCAACCATTTGAAGCTTTAACACACTCTAATGACCAAAGCTAGAGAGAGAGAGAGAGAGAGATAAATATTGTGAAACCTTCTTCGCCGAGAGACATCATTGCAGCCCAAGCACCAGCAACCAAAGAACCAGGCCTACTCCCAGCAATAGTTGGAGACACGTATAGACCTCCTGACCATTCAGTTACTGCAAAACGCAGTTTTGAATAGTTTAGGAGCAATACCGAAATTAGGAATTTGCATGAATTCAACAGTTCTCTAGTTTCTTCCATTTCCCCTGATTTCTTAAAGATGTAAGCATCAAAACACACTTACCAGCAACAAATTGGTGCTGTTTTGTAGATGCAGGAGCAAGTATGTAGCAGGTGTTTTGCAGGCAGAAAATCCAGATGTCAGGTAGAGATCATGTATGTAATCGATGTATATACAAAACTACCCTTTTCAGAGCATTGAATAGAATATACAAAAGATTTCAGAACTATATAAAAGGAATGTGACAGTGTGAATGATGACAGGGAAATGATGACAAGGCAACAAAAGTAAGCGATATTGTGGGTATTTTTTTGTAGATGAATCGTGACACAACAAGCATGCCAGAATCAGAACACAGAAGCTGAATAAAACCAATTCATATGTGCTTGGTAATGAGCCTGGAGAAATTGCATAAGAGTGGGAAAATAATAAGTATTAACCTTTCTGATCTCATGATTTCTGTAGAGAACTGTACTAGTTCCTTTGGGAGCCAGACCATATTTATGCACGTCCACAGAAATTGAAGTAACTCCTTGTACAGAAAAATCAAAAGCTGGGATCTGGTACCTGGATCAATGAGGAAAAATAAAAATCGACACGTATCATAAATTAACTTATCATTTATATAAGTTATGAACATATCTTCTTAAGTCCTAAACCTATAAAGTAGACACTATCTGCATCTCTTTATCTAGGAAAAAGGCAGGCCTTCGATAAGTTGTTTCACATACCCAAGTTTACGAGCGAAAGGTAACACAAAACCACCAAGGCAAAGGTCAACGTGAAAGCATATTCCATAGCTAAGAGCAAGTTGACCCAGCTCCTGTAATGAAACAAAAACAAAGGAATACGTCCTAATATTCATTGCATATAGAAGAGCATAAATGTCCTTAACATTACATGAGACAGAAAACCAGTTTACCTCAATAGGATCGATGATGCCATGAGGGAATCCTGGTGCTGATCCAACAATCTGAAACAATATGATTTGTAGATTATGAAAAAAAACGAAGCACACGCCTTAACATTAAAGCTGCATGAACATAGCATATATAAAAAGGTGATTACGCCTGTGAAATTGAGTTTTTAACCCATGGAAATACAAATAGGCAAGGGCTGGATATGTACAACAGTTCCAAGAATGTCAAACCATGGAATCTGGAAAGGGAAAGAATCTTAACATATTATTACTAGCATCTCAAAACATTACCATGATGGTGTTTCTGTTAATATGCCGCCTCATTGCCTTCACATCAGCTCGGAATTCTTTGTCTACTGGAACTCGCCACAACTTGATGTTAAAATACTGGGCCGCCTTATCATAAGCCGAATGACCCGATTCAGGTATAATCCTACACTTAGATATGAAACATTGTTCCATAAATTAAGTTTATAGTACACAATTGATCCATGTAAAATGAGGGAGGAAACATACATTTCTGGCCGTGTGATTCCCTTCTTGTACTTCATATAGTCACGAGATGACTTCACAGCCAACACTATACTTTCTGTTCCTCCGGATGTCATGTTTCCGCATATTTGTCCTCCTGAAACCGTTTCTTTACTCCCGAGTAACGCAGCAGTCATTGCGACTACTTCTGACTCAAACCGCACCACACTCTGGAATACATCTATATGCAACGGATTGGTATGCGCAAACCTGGAAAGCATCATCCATGCATGCCATACACAGAGCAACTTGAATTATATATTATACATAGACAAGGAATCCAGAAGTCATATTCCACGAATGTTGGAGCTAAAATCTCTCGCTATAACTTACATTGAACATGCTTGATTTATCAATGCAAAATGTCCTTCAGACTCGCTTCCACCTATGTATCTGTTAGCAAGGTAGTCAAAGTTAAACAAATCTCCACCGAAACCACAAAGAAAATTTGGAGGACATATAAAAACGCATCGACTACCACAGACATACACAGTGCCAGAGCATTTTCCTTGCCAAGTAGCATCATTCCTCTTTTTACTCTCCATCTTCTCTAGAACTTCAACTCCTAGACCTTTTACTGGCAATTCTTCAGCCCGATTCTTTTTCTTAGAGCTGCCACCAGATTGTAACTGGTCAACAACCTGTGAATTAGAAGAAACAAACATCAAGTGGTTAGCACCGATGCTAGTTTTCCATACGAATATGAATCACAATGAGATGTATTAAACATTGAAGTCTCTAACCCGCGACTAATCCAAGAAACAAACATATACACTAAGAAGCTAGTACGGTTCCAGTCTAAAATCCCAAGTAAGTTTTCTTTTCTTGTTACAGTCTCAAATCCCAAGTAATTTTCTCTTCTTGTAACAGTCTCAAATCCCAAGTAATTTTATATTCATGAGGACTTGTAGTGAAATCTTAACTTCAGCAAACACATGTCTAAATGCTACAAAGAACCATGGGTCAAAGACATTCTGCTGCTTTTCTGCCAAAGGTCAAAACTTTTATAAAATATAAAAGGAAGAGAAAAAGCATTAAATGGACTTGTCAGGCATTTCTTTTTTTAAGAAGAAAATGGTCATTACACGAACAAGCTGCAGATTCAAACACAACCCACCTTTTGTTTCTCGGCATCTATGTAATTTTGAACACCGGGAATCATTCTGTTTCATTTTCCAAAGAATCGTTAGTCTCATCCATCAAAAACCCAAAAACAAGATTGGGATCGAAGAAAATAAGATATGGGATTTGAAGATTCTCACTTGAGGAATCCCATGATAAGACCCACAAGACACGCTTTCAGGCCTTTCTCGTGAACAACGCCGAAGACAGATCCGATGATTTGAGCGAGAAAAAGAGTGAGAAGCGGGGCTAAGAGCAGAACCAGAGGCTCAAACTCCGACAAACGCAAGTTTAGCGAGCCTCGAGCTTGAATCAGCATGGATTTCATCGAAGAATATGACAAAGAATCCATTTTGTTTTTGTTTCTGGGAATTGAGATGGGGAGAAAGGTGAATCGTTTTGAAGATATGAAAAGGAATATAGAAAGACCTCGTTGAAGTCATCGCGTGCAAGCTACATAATAGTAAGAGATTGCGACTAAGATTTTTCTTTTCACTTTGGCGCTTTGTGTTTGGTTGCGTGTGCCGGCAACTTCACACTCGGATGACTGGAGAAAATTAAACCGAGTCCAATTTTATTAAACCGAACTAAATTTGTAGATAAAAACCGAATAAATTAACATTTATTTATAAAAAAAATAGATATATATATATATATATATTATATATATGTTAGTTATGATGATATAGATTTCAAAGTAAATTAATTTGTCTAAACCCAAACCAAAATCGGGTCAAACCAAACTAATGAACCTCATCGCTGGTCCTTGAGAATACCTCAACACATTCCCTCTAGTCGATTCCAACACCCCATAAACAACTCGGACTAAACTCAGATCATCCCTCAATTCGTTTTTAGTTAGTTAAATCATATATATAATAGGAGAGTTCTCTCTCCATCTAGGATGTCCACATCATCAAAAAATAATTAAAATCACTAAAACTAAAATTAATGATTCAATTAATTCACATCATTTACATTACTATTATTTTAATTAAAGTATCATATTAAATGTAAAAAAACGAAATCACAAAAACATAACACCAAAAAATAATTATTTAAAAAAAAAAAATAAATAGAACAACAATTATTTTATGAGATACAATTTAGAATTAAAATTATAAGTTTATTTGTAACAGTTAATGGATAATATTTTCTTTTTTTTTAATTTACTCACAATAAGAATATTATTTTTTAATAAAAAATACATATCAAAAATTTTAAAATGTATTTGAGTTTAAAAATAATATGTTTCATTTGAAAATATAGTAATAAATTTACATATTTACGTAAGCAATACTTTATAAAATCTGAATTTTTGGAAAGTTTAAAATATTTTATAAATTTAAATATTTGAAATGTAAATAATTTAAATAATTATACGATTTTAGGTACAAAAATTTGATGATTAAAAAATATTAAAGTTAATCTATACAAGGTTTAGATAACTAAAAATAGTAACCATTTAATAAAATATACGGTTCAAAAAATAAAACTAAAATGGAACAAAGATAGCCTTAAAGAATTATTTTAAAATTTAATGCTCTCTTGTTTTAGAAAATAAAATTTAAATGGTTAAATGTAATAGTAGTGTAAGATTGTAAAGTGTTTTTTTGGATATAAGAAAAAATTTATAGTTGGAAAAAAATGCATATTTAAAATTTGAGATTGTATTTTATTGTGTTAAAATATATTCATGTTAGCGTATTAAGAAGTTACACAATAAAACACTCATATAAAAAGTGACATGTTATGCCATAAACACATTTTCTTTGGATTTGATATATTTGTATCATATCTCAAGTGAAAATGCAGGTATATGCCACAATCCAAAAAGAAATGTGTTTGAAACTAACATTTCAAAAGTACTAATCAACATAAACAGTTGAAGAGATGATTGAAACGCGCGGATCCATTTCTAGTGTTGTAAACTCAAGCTAAAATATAAACAGAACTGGTAATTGAAACTCCTTGCTTAGCCGCCTTGCAATAAATAGTCCAGAGTTGGAGTTAACTTTTAAACACATTAAAGCCTTTGAATAAGACAAAAAAATACAAGGCTCTTTGACAAAAGATAACCCAAAGGCTTGGACCCTTTTTTTTTCTAGTCCCAAATTGCAAACCTGAAGATGTTGACAAGTAATTCTCCCAGAGGCCAGAGCTCTCTTTACAGCAAAATCACAAACAATAAAGGATAAACGAAATATTTCAGATGAAAACGTATTCCCACTAAGTAATAGGGCCAAATGACATTGGAAACCATTTCAAATTGTCTTATAAAATCATTAGATTGTAATGACAAATGAACAACCCATTCAAACCAAATACAAGAGAGACAGTTTTCCTCCCTTCTCAAGATAAATCATCTAGGAATAAAGAAAAATAAAAAGAAAAAGAAAGACAAGAGGGATATGATAGAAGGATTGCTCAAATAGTATAGGAATGCAACATTGATGTATGCTAACAATCTGATTCTGCTCAGGCGTAGTTCAACCTGAATATATCGTTGAACACGTAAAAGCTTCCTTGTGGCGTCGGCATCAAGTGAAACATCTGGAGCACACAATGAAAATGGAGGGTAGTAGTGTTAGAACAAGATCAAGGATACCAAACAAATAACAAAAGATCAAAGATACCAAACCAAACAATGTCTGTGATGTGTATCGATATACTAGGATACATAACATTGACAGAGCGACTTGATACATAAAAGAAAAGGCTTGAAATCAAGAAACTTTGCCAAGAACTTGAATGACTGAAACAAGAACATGCCAAGCAGGTTAAACACTTACTCTCCTCACACAAAATCAACTGGGAAAACAATTTAAGACGCTCATTTCAGGGACAAGAAATCCATCAATTTTGATTTTGGTATCTAATCCACAAAATTTAGAGTAAAACGGGTTTTACTGAATATTCGAGACTAAGCGGAGGCCATTGTAAACGCAATTCTTTCAACTCAAAAAACGCCGTGGCGCACACATATACGGAAATTTGCAATTCAACATCCTTTGAAGAGCCTTGTCACATGAGAAGTACAGACTTGGGAATAGCCAGATCTACAGATCTATCAGCCATTTAAACCCTAGCGATCTAATTATCAAAATCATAAGCACAGGCAAACCCACAAATCCAATCAATCAACCAGCTAGATTAATAGGAAACGAAAAAGAAACCCAGGAAAACAAAATCAGAAAAGAAGCAATACAGAGAGAGAGAGAGACCTGGCTGAACTTGAGGGCGTGCTCCTCGCCGGCGAGCTGGAGGTTGCCGGAGACGAAAACGAGCATACCGGAGGCGGGACCAGAAGGCTGACAATCGACAGTGGATATATGGTGCTTGCACTGCTGGAAGGGGAGAGAGGTGAGTTTGGCTACGATGCTCTGGACGCCTTGGATCTTCTGACCCTCGAAGGTGAGCATGGAAGCTTCCTGGTAGAGACCGGCGAGACCGACACGGTTAGTGTCGAAGGTCGAATAGTAATGTTCGACAAAGGCCTTAGCCACAGCGTCAGGATCCATCTGCGCCATTAGAGAGAAAGAGAGAGAGAGATTGAGGCGAGTATTGAAATTGGGAGCACGAAAGGGTTTTGTTTCGGTATTTAATCAGATGGAGACGCTCTTGAGTCTGACCTGTGAAACTCTGCGTCGCAACGACGCTGCTTTTTCTCCTTTTTCTATCTTTTTTCTTGTCAAGTGTTTTTTTTCTCTATATACTTTTTTTTTTCTTTGTTTTTACCAAAAATAATATTAGCATTAACTGTTTTTGTGCTTAAATATTAGCATAAACTGTTAACTTTGTATTATATCTTTCAAACATTTATTTACTTTTCAAACATTTAAAATATATAATATAGAAATGAAATATTTAGACACGGTTTATCAGGATTTGGCATATTATGTATACATATTTTTATATTTATCTATGAGAGAATATAATATATATGTCCATAAAATATATTATTTCGATTTTTATTACAAAAAAAGTTTCAATAAATATGACTCCCATGTATTACACTGAATTAAAACAAAGATAAAAAGGAGAATTTTAAAATAATTATATATTTGAAAATCATAAAGTTTGAAGAAATCATTTAGGGTTACATATAGTTGAAGCGAATATCTCTTATTTTCATTTTGTTTAGCTTAACTTTCGAGCTCATTAGACACAGTGCCGTGTCTAGCCTCATAGAGACTTACGTCGATTTTAAAAATTGTGGTCTTTATTAAAAAAAATTTAGTACTATCTTTAAAACGTATTAAAAAATAACAATTAAAACCTATAATATAGAAATTCAAAATATTAATTTTTTATTTTCTTAATTATTTTTATTCACAAAAATCATTAAAAAAAAATTAGTATTATCTAACTAATTTATTTACTATAAATATTATAATTAAACTATCCAACATATTTTGTCACTACAAATTTTTAATTGCCATGCAGTTTTTTAAATAAAAAACTCAAATAGTTAAATATCAATCTAAGTAAATAACTTATTTTTGAATAAAATATGGCTTTTTAAATTTTATTTTGATGTGGCTTTGGACAATTGCCTATTTTTACCAACGGTGCATTGGGCCAGTGGTTTAAGCGCATGCGTTGGTGCTGTTGTGTTCTTGGTTCGATTTCAATTGGGAAGAGGGTAATCTTCTTTAAAGAGATTTCTAAAAGCTGACTCCAGGTCCGGAGTGGGATTAAGGCCGAAGGTCCGAATCCATCCTGGTATTAAAGAAAAAAAAAAAANTTAAAAAAAAAAAAAAAAAAAAAAAAAAGACAATTGCCTAATTTTTTAAGCTTTGAGGCACTGACCGAGTCTATAGGTATTTAGGCATGCTCGTATATACAAAAACACAAATAACTTGATGGATAAGGTTACATGTTATTTGAGTTTTTTGAAAAACAATTGGTTGAATGGTAAGATGGTCAAAAGATCATTTTCAAAAAAAAAGATGGTCAAAAGACGACATGTTCCTTCGAGCAAGTTGTCCGGTCTCTAATCAGTATTCGAACAAAGTAAGTCATGCTCTTAATCTTAGGAGTATCAGAGGTCTACTTTGAGAAGACGAGTTTCAATAGTATAAAACCATTTACTAAAGTGTCTAACGCTTATAACCGCAACCGTTTCTTATTCCAAATTCTCCAAAATTGCACCAATCTGATAAAAAAGATTAAGGCACTGATTAAAAATTTTAATTAATCATTATTAGGATTTTCCATGCGTCACCCAAACACTCCAAAACTCAAAATCCTCAAAATTCGACTATTCCTACACCTCTCTCTCTCTCCATTCCGTAACAGATTCTCACTTTGTCTGCCTCTTACTTTTCGACATCGTATCTCCTTCGTCTTGGCTCCGATTGGCCGTACCGTGCTGAGTTTCTATGGCTGCTTCTTACCGGAGCACCGACTCTTTTCCTCCCACCACTGGTAAGTGGTAACCCTCGTGGATTCTCTTTAAGATTAAACTATTTGACGTTTTTTATTTTATTATTATTGTGTGCTTTTGAAGTGGGTTTTATTGTTTCGCCACTCTAACGAAGAGATTACGATGCCCTTTTGATGAAATTTCGCCCTCCTGACAAATCACCGTGGTTGTAATTTGTAAAGCCTTGCCCTTTTGGGGGAGATTCTTTCACTTGCTTGGCTTTTTGTTGGCTTCTGAGTATTCGTCAATGCTGATTATATCATCATTCTCATTTTCTCAAATGACAAAATTCATCATTCTTTAATGACTTTTACTTGATGGTGGTTGTGTCTATCTCCTCTTTTTAGGTTCAGTTAAGGCTTTAAACATGCTGGACATGGATATGGTAGAGAGGCTAACAACTGACAAGAGTGTTCTCCAAGATCAGGTAACTGGTTTAATGCCATTGCTCGTCTTATCATGTAAGAGCTAGCGCCAATATGACATTTTGTTTAAGATTTTGCAGGATACGGTTAGCACTGGACCTTTGTCTGGTAATGCTTTTCCTGCAAATTCCTGCGGTGTTAACCCACAATCATTTCACATTGGAGGTTAGACCTGTATCATACTTTTATCAATTCTCTAACATTTATCAGTTCTCCAACATTTAACTGTAATTTTGTGGTTCACCACTCGTTTATTTCTGCTTCCCCATGTTTGTCTTGTGACTAAAATTTGTGGATTTTATTGCATCTTAGCTGTTATTGTAGTTCTATTTTGAGATTTCCTTGTTGCTCATTAATGCTGTCGTTTCTCTCAGGCTATGAAAATGCAGCTAATACTCCAAGGCCATACCATTCACATACGGATAAACTAAGCTTTGAAGAAGTTTCTCCTGTGCGTAAATCATCTAACCTACGCCTTTTACTCTACTTGATCTTGATTTCTCATGTTCTTGATGTGTTCATTTATTTCCTGTTTCTTCTTCAATTGATATAGGGCATGAGATATGAAATGTTTTACCATGGAAATGGTGTACCATCAGATTTTCAGAGGCCATCTAATTCTACCAGAAATCAATCATTTCCACAGCATTATTGTGACCTCTATACTGATGATTCAAGACATTTTGTTCCTTTTGACTCATCAAATCAGCTGTATCCCGTCCCAGAACATATTCATGTTTCTCCAGAGTTTCACATGTTTCAGGCGAACTCTAGACATTTTGAAAGAAACAGTAGTGAGGCTGATTATATGATGCGCTCTACGGGAAATTTTGGCTTAAGAAATAATATATTTGGTCCGAGTCTCAGCCCCTTCAGTGGAGAAAATATGTTTCTTCCAATGGCATCTACCAGAAGATGTATGAAGCACCCTGGTTCAGCGAACCTATCTGCAAATGATTTCGATATGGTTAGTTTCTGTAATCACTACCTCTACAACTCATAGGATTTTCCTTACATTCTTTGTACATCTCTAGTAATTCAGCTTCCTGAAACCTGTACACCTTTAAGCCTTTCGTTGTTCCCATCTGTCTGGTTCTTGCGTATGTCCAACCTCTTTTAACGGACAAAGCTTAGCAAACTTCTATGTAGATCTAATTGATGATATCTATTCAGGGTCCACCATATGGAGTTTTGCATGATGCTTTTGAATCTGCTGCAAGCTTAAGTTACAGAGATCAAGCTTATAATCAATGCAAAAGAGGCTCTTTCTCTGCTTCTTCTTCTAGCCCAACTTGGGAGTTTGATTATAACTTGCCACCACTTGATGAAGCAAGAAGTGGAAGCTACAGCGACTTCTGCCATTGCCCTGTCATGATTGATATGCTTACCGAGCGAAACAGAGGGCCTAGGGCTTCCAGGCTAAACGGTAAAAGTAAAATGAACACTTATGATCACGTTGATCGTTTTTGTCAACAAGATCTGCTCTCCCAGTTGAGGGACGCAAAGTTCTTCGTTATTAAGTCATATAGCGAGGATAATGTCCACAAGAGCATAAAGTATTGTGTTTGGGCAAGCACCAAAAATGGAAACAAAAAGTTGGATGCTGCCTATCGTGATGCAAAGAAAAGAGAAGTGGCATGCCCAGTCTTTCTTTTGTTTTCGGTAAATTGCCTATTTTTCTTGATTACAAATCAAAAGTTGCTTGGAAGCTGTGAATTTGAGACTCTGAGAATTTCCTTGGAAGATATTTACACTGGCTTGTTTATTCAACCATGAAACCGCATTGTCAGGCATTTGTCTTCCTAGATTGTCTGGCACTACAGCAAATCATCTCAGGCTATATCTGTGTATCTATAATTCAATCCACCGAGTTTTGATCTGAAACTCCGAATAGAAGGAGGGCTAAAAATATTTAATTTCAGGTGAATGCCAGTGCCCAGTTTTGTGGAGTGGCCGAGATGGTTGGACCGGTTGACTTCAACACAAGTGTAGAGTACTGGCAACAGGATAGATGGTCAGGACACTTCCCGGTCAAATGGCTTATTGTCAAAGATGTTCCCAACAGTCTCTTTCGTCACATCATACTTGAAAGCAATGACAATAAGCCTGTCACTAACAGCAGAGACACCCAAGAGGTAAACTAAAATCTTCTTGTCTTGTGCATTATTTTCGTGAGGCTCCGTTTATTGGTTTAATTATGCATATAGATTTGAGCATTGTGAGTCGTATTTTCATCCTCAAATTGCATTGAACGAAGCTTTTCTGTTACTGCACCAAGATGCCTCTTTTGAATCTTGTATCATTTTATTTACTCATATACAAGGGCAGTTATATCTCCACCCTATGCGGATCTCTCTAACGTGGAACATCCCTTATTTGAAATGAAAGAATGCTTCTATTAGTTTCCAAATAAATTCTCGTGTACATAAGTATCCAAGGTAGTAAAATGTGTGGATCTTTCGTGGAAACATATCTAAGATCTGACCATGAAACATAGCTTTCCAACTTACAAGTTTACTTTCAGCACATTTGGCAGACATTCAAAGTATAAGATGTGAAACAGTATATTTGGCGTTTTATATTTGCAGGTGGGACTGGAACAAGGTATAGAGATGTTAAATATATTCGAGAGCTGTGAGATGCGTTCTTCGATCCTCGATGATTTTAGCTTCTACGAAGAGCGACAGAGAGCGATTCAAGACAGAAAAGCCAGACAACGTGCTGTTCTTGATCTCACACTCTCTGCAACCTCTGTTCCAACACATCCCACAAGTTCTCTCCACGACGACTTTGTAAGGGAGATGTCCAAGAGCTTTGCAGAGGCTCTGGCCTTGCAACACAAACCCAATTAGTTATAAAAAACTTATCTTCTCTTTTGGGATTTGGATTGGATGGGACTTGATTACGGTTCGATACTCTTCATTTTGTACTACTGACCGCAGACTTAAGGAGCATAGGTTGTAAGATAAATTCAAGGTTCTAAAAGATGGCGTCTAAGACAGTCTTGATGAAAGTTTCTATTTTTGACCAAATCGGTTTAAAATTCGGTGGATTAACGTTGGGTAAATTAAGTTATGTGCGGACAGAGATCCGATTAAGTGGGAAGTTCACTCATTACAACAATTGTCCGAACCAAGAAACACACTTGAATGATATAGTCTTCAAATTTTTGAAACAAAAGCACCACACACAAGAAAGAAAGAAAGATTACATCCCTAATGTCACGTGACTCATCAAGGCCTCACGTGCCTACCGTCTAGGCCAAACCCATAGTAGGCAAGATAGAGACGAAGGAGACGGTCATCAAAGCGACGGCTAGAGCCACGAAGGCGTGACTATCTCTTATGGAAGCTGATCCTGTCTTCTCCGTAGACGTCGCTGGAGCTGCCGGAGACTTCCCTGACGCTGCCGCCGGCGTTGTTGATGACGTGGCATTGCTTGAGAATACGGCTGCGTCTGGCGAGCTCGGCGAAATCCCGAGAAGCTCTGTTCATTCGTCACTTAACAATGTCAATTGACCAAAGATGATTTTATTACAAGAATTATTTTTTAACGAAAATTTAACTTTTTTTATTTCCTAATATAACACGGCATTATTATTGTTAATTATGTATGGTTTAACTTTAAACAAACAACAATAATTAATTAAGTAATTTTATTATTTTAATGAGGAACTTCAAAGCAATGAAGAGAGTAGTTTAGTTTAAGAGTAAATAAAGAAGGGACCAGCAGAATTTCTTACTCCTATTTTGATTGCAAAGACTATTAAATATAAATGTGGCAATATTTTTGAAAAGAAAAATGGTTGTATAGAAAAGTAGGTTATATTTATAAATGTGCTTCTCTGTAAATAATATAGTTGCAACCCGAGGCACCTGTCGCATTAAAGTATTTATAGCTAAATTGGTTAGTGGTTTCTGGTTCTCCAATTTTAAGCATACGAAAACAGGTTTTTATATAGATACGAGTATGACAAAGGAAATTAATGCACTGACTAAATAGTTTAAAGCTTAATGTACTATTTAATGCACGGTACTGACTAAAGCTTAATGTACTATTTAATGCACGGTACTGACTAAGTAGTATAAAATTCATTAACAGACATAATCAATCACCTTGGAACATTAAAAGTTTAAAGCTCACAAAACTTATGAACGCAAGTTTTGTGACACGCACTCCTGCCTCCATTTAGATATAGCTAAAAAGTGACTTCATTATTAATATATATATTATGTCTTAACTTTCCTCAAATGTGCAATGTTAAGATACTGAAACTGAAACCATATACACATCAATAACATGCATTTTACTTGATTTAAATCTAAGTAAAACCATATATATATATATCAACAATACACATTTTTATCATATTTAAATATGAATGATGACATATCAATTATACTAATACAAACTACTAAACTTGTATATGGGTCGAAACGATATATGTCATGTAGATAATTTTGACCAACAATCATCATTATTTATTGTTCATTTTTTTTCTGTCGGCATTTCTTGTTCATCATTATATAAGTAGCCTTAATATCCAACTAATTTATGTGTCTGGGTTTGATATATAAATATAGACACATGAAATAAAGAAAACGCAATGTGAACTAAAAATATTGAATTATCTTTTAACAAAAAAAAACGTGAACTAAAAATTATTAAAAGTAATATTAAGAAAATTAGCGAGATTAATGAGAAACGTACTTGGACAATTGGAGATGCTAGCGTTGTGGATCTGACAAGAAGTTGGAAGTTGAATGAGCTTGGCTTCTTGAACACCAAGATCCTTCAAAGCTTGTCCTCCTGTCTTTGCTTGTTGTATAACAAAACACAAACACTTGGGATCTCTCTCTTTTATATCTTCCACAGCGTCACAACACTTCTTAGACGGATTCGGTGCCTTCCCGGTCGCGAAATCCAAACACAAAGTCACCTTTTGAAAATCTTGGCTGCATTCCTCCGCCAAAGCTCCTCCGGCCGCCGGAGCCGCCGGTGTAGCCGCGGAGATGGAGGCAACGACCGTCATGGTGACTAGGAAGAGGTGGAGATGAAGACCCTTCATTATCAGATTCTTTCTCTTTTGTGTTTCTGTTTTTGGGTTTCTTTACTTTGTTGGGGATTTGATTGTATTTAATAGGCAAAATTGACTTGAGGTGTGTGTTGTGTATTAAATGCAAACTGTGGTGTGTGTAGTTGGGAGCTTAGATCGACACCTATACATACTAACATTAACAACGCTGATATAAGTGTTGACTTATTGACCTTTCTTTTGTTTGCGTGTGGTATTATTGACGCCACAGTGAATGAAATATTATTCTATTATCAATGGGAAATGCTTTTGTGTTTCTTCTTTTTAAATAACGCATTTAGCAGAGGTTTATTTTGCGCAAATGATCTAATAACTAAAAATTATAAATAATTAGAATGTGATTTTGCATATATTTTAAATAATTGATATGTAAAATAGTATATCATCAAATAAAATAACAAATTATTTGTCTATAACTAGGGATTGCTAACTTCACCACTAGCAGTTACCGCTCGTCCAAACTCTAAAGCTAGCGGTAGTAGTCGTCTGACCATATATATATATATATATACAGTCGTTTCGTTTTCGAATCATGATTTCTTGATCGTAATTCTAATCGAGATGAACATTAACTCGTTAATAAAGTGATTCAAAGAGAAAAAAAAAAGTGATTCAAAGAGCTTTCTTCTCATCCAAGTATAAGATTCATCGCAATTTTGGAAGATCTCCGTTCGGCTTCACTACCAAAAAAAAAAACAAGCCATTTCCGACCGCAAAAAAGGGTTAGAAAACGGTCAGAAAAATATATATTTTAACCGATTTTCGATGGATCGATCGATTTTTCACGACCGTTGTTTAAAAGGAAGAGGTGCATTTTTACTCCATTTTGGCTACAATAGCGTATTTACTTCATAGCGCTCTGCTGGATGACGTTATGATGGCGATATGGCTAAACCATTTTTTTGATATGATGATGCATCACTTAGCTTTATTTGACAGTGTGAACATGGAAAACCAATCATATGTGACGTCTAATAAATATCCATAAACACACGGTAAAAAGCATACAAAACTATATTATTATTTTTTGGGATAAATATCAGTGATTATCATTTTTTTTAGCAATTTTCTTATTACCAATATATCTATCAATTTTTTGTAAAACTAGACTTGATTTAAGAATGTTCTTGTGTGCTTATTAGCGATCAATGTACAAGTCTATTTATACACATGAGATGTTCCTATCTCGACTCAAACTAGGACTCATCTAAATCTTATAATACATATCTAAATATAGTGAATCTTTATCTACTAGGATTCTCTAATACTCCCCCTCAAGTTGGAGTGTGTAAATCAAAAACACCCAACTTGGACAAAAGAAATTCAAACTGCGGACGACCAAGAGCCTTAGTGAGGATGTCAGCTGGCTGTTCTTTAGTGCGCACATGAACCATCGTAATAAGACCATCACGAACAGCGTTCCGAACACTATGACAATCAGACTCAATGTGTTTAGTACGCTCGTGAAACACTGGATTTGCAGAGATATGAATAGCGGCTTGGCTGTCACAAAAGAGACGAACTGGTTTTGAAACTGACACACCGAGCTCGTCGAATAACCGAACCATCCATTTGATTTCACGGACCGCAGCAGCCATAGCCATGTATTCTGCTTTAGTTGATCAGACTTTATGGCACTTGCGACTAGGACATCCTTCGTTTTCAGTGTTGTCTTCTTTACCTATGTTTTCTTCTACGAATAAAACTGCAATCCCTAGTCCTTGTGACACATGTTTTAGGGCAAAGCAAACTAGAGAAATTTTTTCTGAAAGTTCAAATAAATCGAATGAGTGTTTTGGTCTTATTCATTGCGATGTCTGGGGTCCGTATCGAGTTCCAGCTTCTTGTGGAGCAGTATATTTTTTAACCATTATCGATGATTATTCTCGGTCTACATGGACCTATCTCCTTCTCGCAAAATCCGAAGTTCGTACTATCCTTCAGAATTTTTGCAAGATGACAGAAAACCAATTCGGCAAACCGGTAAAAATCATTCGTAGTGACAATGGAACAGAGTTTATGTGTCTTTCAAATTACTTTCGTGAGAATGGGATACTACATCAGACATCATGCGTTGGCACTCCGCAACAAAACGGACGCCTGANAATGCTCTGATACCATGTAAAACTAGACTTGATTTAAGAATGTTCTTGTGTGTTTATTAACGATCAATGTACAAGTCTATTTATACACATGAGATGTTCCTATCTCGACTCAAACTAGGACTCATCTAAATCTTATAATACATATCTAATTCTAGTGAATCCTTATCTACTAGGATTCCCTTATAATTTTCAATTTTGCTCCGACCTCCTTTATTCCCTTTGTCTTCTATCTTATCCGTCTCTTCTCTTCCTTCTCCGCTGCCTATTTTCTCCTGCTCCTCCTCTTCTACCAACACCACCTTAATTCTCTGAACCCATTCGTCATCATCATTGGTTCTCCAGTTATCACTTTTATCTATGTTTTATATCATTATATGCATATTATAAGCTCTCTTCGTTCTTCTTCTTATTTTAAAAAGTATTGTTTACCTTGACAGAGGCGTCATGTGTATTTATTGATACACATGCATGTTAGGAAATATAAACTTTTTTTGTACCAATATATTTTAGATGGGCGGGAGCTATATCTATGACTTACTCTTTGATATATACATGGTACGTACCGATGTCATTCCTTAACGTAGTTTAAAATAAATTTTAGATTTAACATTTTGACCAATTTTTGTTCACGGTTTCTTAATATAATCGGAGACATGCAAATACTTTAGTTTGTAGCTACTTATCTATAACTAACAAACACGCTTTTTATGTGTCAGGATTGAAAATTTGTTGAATTCAACTTCTTTCTATAAATAATTGCTGAAGAATATATTCAACATTAATTAAATACTGTGTTTTCCTTTTCATCATATGAGTTATAGATTTTATGTTTTGGATTCTGTAGATTAATGTTTTATTAGTTTTTATGTATGTATTAATTTTTTTTTTGTAATAATATTTATTTCAACACAACTACAAAAATAAAGAAATATAGTTACCAATATGTGTGATCTCATATATCGATCTTGAATCGGAAGGATATATACAAAACTAAAGAAAACAAAAATCAACGTGTCCGTGATGAACGGAGGGTAATAAATGCATCCAACAAGAGTAATTGCTATAACGCGGACCGGTTTAGTGATTTACCGTTTACGTATGAACAAAGAACGAGGTCTTATTTTATATTTTTGTCGCTTTCAATCATACGATTCAGTGACTGAACCTGCTTAGATTCTTGCTTTGCTTTTTTGATCATATAAAATTACCTTGAGCTGTAGGATTTTTTTTTGCTTTTTTGGTGTGTTAAAGTGCTATAGGGATTCTACATCAATATTTTGGGCTATGTTCACTGTATCAATTAACTATTTGCATGTGGACGTCGAATGGGAACAGTAACAAAAATACGATGCAGTGCTAATAGTAACAAAAATATATATATATATATATATATATATA